>ML797108.1:342858-361344 GCA_009831015.1 Picea engelmannii
GCCACATATACCTCCTATGGAGAGAGTGGATCATGTCAAGAAAGATTTAGAAGAAACATGAATAATTGATATATACAATTATTATAATTTAGAGAATACAAACCAATATGACACTTCCATTTTTCATGGGCGAATGAATAAAGCCATATTGAAATTGTTTTTCAAAGGGAGAGACAAACATTAGATCAAGATTTAAGTACAACTCCCCTTATTAAGAAAGGCTCAAATATTTGTCCAAGGAAAAGCCTAAGATAGAAATATGTATTCTTCTCTCAAAATAGGAGCTTTATCAAGATGTTGATGAGATAGTTTATTATATAAAAAATAAAAAAATTAACCAAAATAGTATGGTGACCTTACATTAAGCTTAATGAATTTTTTTTATATTGGAGACTCAACTTCAAAGGGATGTTCAACACAAAAATCAAAAGAAATTGGAATTAGCAAGACCCATTACTATGTTTGATTGGTGAGGCTTATAAAAGCAAGTTTGATCCCCCCTTCCTCCAAATTTTTAGATGGATGGTAGATCAATCGCTAGAAGGAGGTTCCTAGGAACCCTAAAGGACCGATGAGGATGGATACAAAAACTTTTGTGGACTTCACACTTGAGCATATTACCAATTTTGACTCACTATGATTATATGTTATGTTGAAGTGCTTTAATTTATCACTCCTTTTTTAATAGTTTCAAAACTTATGTAGTCAATGAGTCTTGTTGGTGCATGTCTATTTTGGGAAGAAGGATCTATTTTGGGATCAGACCTAATTTTGGAATAAAAGGTCTATTTTTGGACCGCGTGCCTTAGGAGGAAGAAAAGGAGCATGCATAAATAGAAGGAAAAACAGCATGGAGGAGGAAAAGAAACATGGCATGCACGCAGACAAGCCTAACCATGTTAGGGTTAGGAATTTTGACAAAGATTGTAATGGATACAAGCCAATAGGGTAATATAAATAAAGACCTAGGAGGTCTAGGTGAGGGTTGTTGTTAGGGTGGTCGTTCAGAAGTTATTGATTATTTTGATTTTTGTTATGGTTATTGTGGTAGAGTGGAATAAGCTAGTTTTTTAGGGTTAGGTCACAGGATGAGGAGCTTGGTGTGATCTATTTAGCCTCCCAGAGGGTACTTGCCCTCATTTTGATTGTAATCTTGAAGATGTAATGTGCGCAACGTAGATTTTTCAACAGAATGAATAAAAGAGAAAAAGAGCCAGATCTTTGTAGATGTAGCCCTAGGAGGGGGTGAATCACGGTAAAATATTGTGTTCTATGTGTTTTTAATGAATTATTTACTATTGTGTTAATCATTATTTAAAGAATGCATGGTTAAAACTAGTTATAACAACATGCATGCATAAGTCAATGATGAATGAATCCTAGAAGTAGATGAATGATACATGATGATGTATAAGGGAGAGAATCTAAACACAACCTCCACTAAATCCTAGAATGAAAACACTTGAGTATTGCAGTCCCCCATAAATCTATCTCGAGTGAGACTATGTTGTGCACTCTGTGCGCATCATTGCTTTTTGGTTTACCAGGAGGGCCGATAGTTTTGACGGTTTTGTTGGAAACCTATTTGAGATCAAAACCTGAGTCATCCCAACTAACCAAAAAATGGTTCTGTTATCGTCTTGAACTGCATAGGATTGAGTGGACGGGAGCTGTGGAAGAAAAGCACAGAGGATGAAAGTATAAAATGGAATGTTCAGGCCATGGAATCCAATGAAGGTGGAGATTGAAATATGGTTGAGAACAAAGGAACTTGATTTTGCATGGAAGGACAATAAAAACCTTAAGTTGAACCACACAAGTATCTCGACAAATATGTGTTTAACGACTTGCATGAGGTATTTTTCTGTGATTTCCCACATCTATTGCAGAAGTGGTTATCGAGTTTGAAGGAAAACAACCCTATGAATTGGATCAGACATCTAGAGAGGCATCCTGTGGAGATCACATAGTTATAACAAGTTAATAAAAAAATTATGTGCACAGTAGATTTCTGGTTAGATAGTATTGTTGCAGGGTTTTACATCAAATTTGCAATAGATACTGTGAAGTCCTACACCACTACAGAGCAGTATTTTCTGAAGGGAACCAGAAGTAGGTACATCAGATCACTGTGTACTTCAATCAATATTTTATTGTATGACAAAGGTGTGATGACCATGGAATCAGATAGCTAAAATTCCCTATGCGCATGGGGGAAGAGGGGAAGCACTAACAGAAGGTTAAGAGATGGACTGGGAGATTAATAAGGGGAAGCATAAGGTGGCCATGGACCCAATCATGATGGAAGAGAACTAGATAAAGAAGATAATGGAAAAATATGGAAAGACATGCAACAAAAGACCTTACCAATATAAGATGAATAAGAAGAAGAGGGACATAGCCGACAGAGAGGGCTTGGAAAGCAATGAAGAAGAGGTAGAGGATCTTTAGGTTGTGGAGAAGATTGAGGAAATCTTGTGCGCAACATACGAAAGGAAAAAAATATGTCCAGGGTCAGGAACAGAAGGAAGAACTCCAGTCCAGATCACCATCAATATGGAACCTACAACCCCATGTGCGACTAATACACCTAAAAGAACACCATCATTTATACAACCAAATTTTAGTGGAAGAGGAGCAATAGGATAGGGGTCCAATCAAGGAAAAACAACTAGGGAGAAAGTTTACGAAGTAACAATCAATTATATACACCATGTGGAAGTAGTAGTTCAACACAATTCAAAATGGAAGGACAAGATCCCACGATCTGATTACCAGAATTTTGGGGAAAGGCATCAGAGGACCCTGAATATAATTTATTCATCTGTGAGAAGATCTGGGAAGAAAAGAAGATCATAGACAATGATACAAATCTCGCTCAGTTATCTATCACATTAAGAGACTGTGTGTTGGACTGGTACATGAGCCTGGATGTAAGAAGCCCACAAGGAGTACCAAAGACTATCGCAGATGTGAAAAAATTATCAATAAAGGAGTTTCAGAAGCCAAGCTCAGAAGACCAGTACATGAATTGAATGATAGAAATCAGGAAGAAACCAGGTGAGTCTGTTTGGGATATCGATCAGAGTTTCAAATGTCAGAAAGGTAAGTTGAAGTATTCAATTACTAACATGCAACATAGGCAATTATTTGTGAACTCACTATTACCACACTTGAAGTATCCATTGAGACAACAGAAGTTCCAAAACCAGGCAGAGGCTCTGCAAGAAGCCCTGCAACTGGAAGAAAACCAGTATCAACATACGTATCCAACAATAGAGGAGTTGAAGGAGGATCTGAATAATCTAACATTTCAACTGAACCAGAATAAGGTAAAAGAGAAAATATAAGTTGTTTGGTGTACATTATGCAGGATAGAAGGAAATCATAAGAACAAATGTCCAACTTTTGCGCAGTACTTGGAAGAAGGGATGCCAAACCCCTTTCCAATAGGAGGACCATGGTGTGAGATTTGTAAGACACATGGGCATGATCCATATCATTGTCCAATGATGCAGAAGTATACGACAATACCAAAAAGTTCATATTGCATTTTTTTCAAATCAGTGGGTCCTAATGATAAGGACTGCAGAATGGTGGAAATGATGAGAGAAATAACTTCATAAACTTACAGGGTGAAATCATATATGATGATAGGGAAATATGCACCTCATTTCAACCAGGAGCCACCGCCATTCAACCCCACACAACCACAATACAACAATGCACAACCACAGTATAACCCCACGCAGTATAACTAGGTACCCCAATACAATTCACCGCGAGGATATAGAGGCAGAGGAGGATTTGGACAACAACTACCAACAACCAGGACATTATGCAAGGGATTGTCCACTTCCACCTGTGACATGTATGTATTTTCATGCAACATACCATGACATAGAAGACTATCAAACACTCCTAAGAAAGATTCAAGAAAAAAGGAACCAAAATAACCAAAACGTTTAGTGGATTTTTGTAGAAGCAAGGGATGATGGGAAAAACATCAATATAGTTACTCGAGGAGGAGTCAAGACAGGATTTGATGCAACAAAACAAGATCCAGCTCAACACCAATGGGTAAAGAAGAATACTGAGCCACATAAGCAGTTTGACAAGTGGAAAGAAAAGGAAACATTTAAGGCGGCCAGATAGGATATTCTCAAGGAGAACATTACTTCTACATCAGTTGTGTAGAAAAATTAGGACCCACCCATGTATGAGATTCCATATTCAATGGATCACACTAGTAAAGGACAACATTTAGAGAAAGTAAGTACCATAAATAATTTTATGCAATCCTATGTTAAGTTATTGACTGATCCATCATCTATTATGGTCTTACAAAATCTTATAGAAATATGCAACACAGAGGTAGAAGGGAAGTTAGAGAAGAAAATAGTCAATCATCTCCATACAAGAAGAAGGACAAGCAGAGAATTCAGGCTAAATGCCAACATGGGGACTTCAATATGGGAGATATCATATTGGATTTAGGATCTGAAATAAACTTCTTTCCTAAGAAGACATGGCAGTGTATGGGGGAACCCATATTAGGCTATTCACCTGTTCAGTTGAAACTAACAAATAAACAAAAAGTGTTTCCCATTGGAAGGCTTAAAGGTGTGACAATAGATTTGGATGGAGTGCACACTGTGGAATATTTTGAATTCATAGAGATAGTAGATGGCACAACACCTTACCCAACATTAATTGGATTGGATTAGGCATTTGATAACTAGGTTTTGATCAACCTGAAGATAAGGAAAATGAGTTTTGAATCAGGTGAATATAGAGTTACTACACCATTAGATCCTTCAGAAGGAGAAAGGTTTGTAGAGGCAAATTTTTTGGATTTGGAAGAAATAAATCATTAATACAAAACCACTTCACGAGAAGAAGATTATGTTAACCAAATTGCAGATGGGTTACTCAGCTAGAGAAGCATTACATCATGTGCTTCCGATTCAGACACGTGTTTGGAGAATTGGCAACAAAGACTACATGAACTCTCCACAAGGAGGTGTGCAAGAATAGACTGTGCAGTAAGGTGGGTTGGTATAGAGATAAGAGAACCTCCTAATTTTCATGGGTTGAATGACTTAGAGGAGTTCTTGAAAAAATATGAGGAGGAAGTGTTGGAAAATCAGAGGTTGTTATCCCTGGATATTTCACTCAAGGAAACACCTTCAATATGGTGGGGGGCACACAAAGAAACAATTTAGGACTGGTATCAGTGTAAATGACTATTGCACATTATATTTGGTGTAGAATAGGGGAGCAATATAGTGTAGAAGTATGATGGGTGATAAACACTAGTTGAACACCTAGAGAAATGCAGAACACAAAGGAGGATGACGCCACCATAGGAATGGCCTCATCACTTCATTCATACATTGAAAGGGATCACAAGGATCTGGTACATAGACCAGGAGATGCACAGAGGCACTACAAAATGGATAGGATTACGACAAAACTTTGTAGTAACCTTCTCATTTAAGCATGAGAACCCCAACATTGATTCAACTTTGAAGCTGATATAGGGAGTGATATTTTTTTATGAACCATAGGTAGAAATTATAGCATAACATCAACAACAAAACAGAGAGACAGTCAAAGAGTTACTCTCATGTTATCATGTCGAAGAGGAAGCACCAAATGAAGATGATCTGTGCAACATTCAGATCACGGAGATTGAAGGAGAGGGAGAGGTGGAAGGTCCATCTCTGGAGTTAGAGGCATTTGATGCACCAATCAAAGTCAAGAAAGTCAACATTGGGACGAACGAAAATCCTAAAATGGAAAGCATTGGAGACTATTGGGATGAGCAGACACTGGAAAGGATAACAGAGTTATTGCGTGAATATAGTGACATGTTTCCAGCAACCTTTACAATGATGAAAGGCATAGCAGGTTAGTTAGGTGAGATGAAGATACCCCTAAAACCAGAGGCTAGACTTGTCAGAAAGAGAACTTATAGATTGAATCCAGTATATAAGCAGAAAGTGAAGGAAGAAATTGAACAAATGTTGGAAGCTGGCATCATAGAACTAGTAGAGGAATCTGAATGGATCAATCCCATGGTATTCCAGGAAAGAAGCAAGGGGAGATAAGGATTTGTGTAGATTTGAGGAAACTCAATGATGTTATCTTACATGATCCTTTTCCTACCCCTTTTACAGATGAGTTCTTGGAGAATGTGGGAGGCTAGGAAGCATATTCATTCACAGATGGATTCTCAGGTTACCATCAGATCAAAATAGCTCCAGAGGACACATATAAGACTACCTTTGCTACAGAATGGGGATCCTACCAATATATAGTCATGCCCTTTGGATTGAAGAATGCAGCAGCTATCTTTTCAAGGGTGGTCGTAGTTTATTTTAAGGAGTTCATACATTAGTTTATAGAAGTCTATCTGGATGAATGGACTGTGTATAATCTTTTGAAATACCATGTAGAAGTTTTAAGACTAATGTTGGAAAGATGCAGGCAATGTCAGATCTCACTAAACATCAAAAAATGCATTTTTGGCACACCTTTTGGGATGTTATTGGGACATATAGTGTGCAAATAGGGTTTAGTATTGGTTGACCCTGCTAAGATTGTTTTCATTGTGAATTTACCACCACCAAAGTCAGTGCGCCAGTTAAGAGCCACACTGGGACATACGAGCTACTATAGGAAGTTTATAAAGGGGTATGCATAGATTATTGCATTGATGGAAAAAATGTTGAAGAAAGACTCTCAATTTCAGTGGAATGAGGATTGTTAGCAAGGATTGGGTACTCTAAAGGAAAATATGGTGACAACACCTATATTAGTATTTCCATATTGGGAAAACACATTTCGTGTGCATGTAGATGCATCGACAATAGCAGTTGGAGCAATTCTGGCGCAACCATGAGAAGGGAATTAGATCATCCTATAGCCTTTGTAGGAAGGAAGTTATCTGAATCTGAGAAGAATTACAACACCATAGAAAAAGAAGGCCTAGCCATGGTGTATGCACTTCAGATACATTATTTATTAGGCAAGAATTTTAAAATGTTCACAGATCATTTTTCCCTCAAATATTAGTCAAGGCATAGTTTGGTATTGGCAGAGGGAACATGGGAATTGTGCTTAGAGACATCAACAATGATGCGAAAAGGTTCGCCAGCAAGCTCATGTCTTGCAAGTTGCCGAGGAAGTGTAGAAAATAAGAGGCTCCAACAGAAGTCATCACAGTCATCGCACAATGAGTGAAGGGGGTAATGTCCAATTGGGTGCCTTACCTTCTGAACCAATTCTTGATCGACTACAAATATGTGCAGGATAATGGAGCTGAGTTCCATTATTCTTGGATAATTATCCTCATAGACTTGGAAGGATGGAAAGAGCCAAATTTTCCTCTTTTCTGGATAGAAGTGGGAAGTGCTACGCAGCCAGGTATGAATCCCTCTGACAAGAAAAGGACACCAAAAATCACCAGGCGAATAGCAAGGTGTTTGTTGTTCTTCTAGAAGAGATACAACAACGCACAACCAATGTGTGGTGCATTCATGTGGAAGTAGTCCAAGAAATTGAAGGGATATCCAGGTTTAAGGAATCTAGGAACCATATGTGGATCCAAGCCACGAGGGATCCATAGAAGGAATGGTTGGAGATGTAGTATTGCATCACGAGGGAAGAGATCAATTGGATAATTAAATATTGGCCTGCATAGTGGAAGAATCCAGTAGCAAAACCAACAATAAAGACATCAGCCAAACCCAAGGGGAAAGTTGAAGCAGGTCCCTCAACCAAGAAAAATAGTCCATATGTTAACACTAGGAAGGTTGCAGTGCACACTCAGGCATATGGAAATAGCACAATTCCAAAGAGGCCAAGGAGGACACCAACGGTGCCCAGGGAAGACATTCAGAAGGATGCCAAGAAGGGAGACACATCTCAGGCTGATCAGGAGGACGCACAGGCGACGACGAGTGAGGTGTAGTCCCCAAAGACAAAAGGAACTACAACACAGGTGGAGGAGACGTGCGAAAAGATGAAGTACACCAAGAAGGGCTCAGTCATCACCTTGACAAAGGATGATGTTGAGTTTGTGGCAGAGAAGCTCCAGGACAGGGGGAAGATGTGGTCCACACTGCAAAATCATAAAGAGAAGAGATCATGGCCAAACTCATATGATTCCATGAAACTCTACAATAGTTACAAATTCATACAGTACCGCAGGCCACCATGCAACAACCTGAAAATACACAAGGACCCCCTGCGCAAAAAGAAAAAAGATGATACAATTCAACTAGTAGTGCAGGGTAGGGATACATTCACAGTCACACAGAATATGGTCAAAATTGATCAAGAGACTACTCAGAAACCCATGGGGGACATAGACCACTTTGAGGTAGTCATAGCGCATATACCCATGAAAGCACTATACAGACTCTAGGCTAGTATAATGCAAGAAGTGAAATCCAGAGCCCGTGCAGATGCCACCAACTTGGAAGTTGGTAGAAGGGTCATAGAGATGTTACAGATCAGATATGACCAGTTTAATTCATAGAAGGAGGAAAAAGAACATGCTGACAAGCTAAAGAAGGGGATAACAATGGTATACAATCTCATTCCAGATAACACGCAAACACCAGATAGGAGTGCAAATGAAAAGATAAATATCATTGCACAGAAAATCGAGGGATATAGGAAGAAGATCAAGGAGTGAAAGAAAAAATTAATCATCTGACTCCTCCCGAGGTCCGAGAGAAAAGAGAACAACAAATAGCATTCTAGATAGATGAAATGGCAAGGGAAGCTAAGGAAGTCACATAATTGTTTGAAAGAACTGCGCAAATTTGGACCACTTTGGAAGAAGATGAAAAGGTCCAACAGTTGGACCAACAAGAGGAGAAAATCAATGTTTCCATGCAGGAATTGAAGTAGAAACAGAAAACCATGAGCATTATCAAATGCTTTAATGGCACACAGGAGATGAAACCCTGCAAACAAAGTGAAAGACTACGCACATCAATAAGCAAGCAAGACAGGTCCAATTGGATCCCCTCCAGGAACAAGCAACACAGATAATTGTGGATCTGGAGAAAGAGAAGACTGGAGAAAGAGAAGACAAGGATGGCACAAGAACATTCAGAGAGAGCATCATTTCTACAAGAATAGATAACAACGCAGATGGTCGAGGTGCTAACAGATAAAGTTGGGTAGGTGAAATAAAAAGGGAAGGAACTAGCAGAAACATTCCACAGCTTGGAGAAGGTTGTACAGGGAGCGTGCACCACTTAAGTGGCTTAGGATGAGCCACATGTTAGTGTTGGGGGATTTTTAGCGTAGGCCTATTTTGTGAAGAAGGATCTATTTTGGGCGCAGACCTAATTTTGGAAGAAAAGGTCTATGTTTGGAGTGCATCCATTAGGAGGAAGAAAAACAACATGCAAAAAAAGAAGGAAAAGAACATGCAATAGGAAAAGAAGCATGGCACGCATGAAGATAGGCCTAACCATGTTAGGGTTAGGCTTTTTGACAAATATTGTAATGGCTATAATCTAGTAGGGTAATATAAATAAATACCTAGGAGGTCTAGGTGAGGGTTATTGTTAGGGTGGTCGTTCAAAAGTTATTGATTATCGTGATTTTTGTTATGGTTATTGTGGTAGAGTGGAATAACCTAGTTTTTTAGGCTTAGGTCACAGGTTCAGGAGCTTGGTGTGATCTAGTCAGCCTCCTAGAGGGTACTCGCCCTCATTTTGATTGTAATCTTGAAGATGTAATATGTGCAGTGCATATTTTGCAGCAGAATGAATAAAAGAGTAGAAGAGCCAGATATTTTTGGACATAGCCCCAGGAGGGGGTGAACCACAATAAAATATCATGTTCTATGTGTTGTTAATAAATGATTTACTATTCTGTTAATCATTAATTAAAGAATGAATGGTTAAAACTAGTTATAACAACATGCATGCATAAGTCAATGATGAATGAAATTAGAAGTAGATGAATGATGAATGATGATGCATAAGGGAGAGAATCTAAACACAACCCCCACTCCTTCGTAGAATACAAACACCTGAGTATTGCAGTCCCCCATATATTTATCTCGGGTGAGAATGCATTTTGCACTCTGTGCACAACGTTGCCTTCTGGTTTACCAGGAGGGACGGTAGTTTTGAGCGTTTTGTTGGAAACCTATTTGAGATCAGAACCTGGGTCAGCCCAAGTAACCAACAACTCTACTCAACTCAACTCTAAAGCAAGTTGAGTTGTACTTGATTTAGTTTAGACCTGATAAAATTTGGTCAAATTGATTTATGATTGTCTAGTTTGCCTAGGGCTTGGTAAGATTGACTAAGGTTTTCTTTTTTATAGATGTTTCTAGTCAACATAAACATAATGACAGAGACACATCTCACATGTTATGATAGTTATCATTTAGCTAAGTTTTCTCCACTAGAGATATTTATTTCGCTAAAGTCATGTAATTGCAACAAGAGGTATATATTATTCCAAAGTCATGTATTTCAATTAGGAAGTATTTGTTCTACCAAAAATCATCCCAAGAGTTGCAATTGTCCCAAACCACAATAAAAGATCCACTTACATGGACAATTGGCCTATGAAGGACAAACACATATTGTTGTGAGAAATATTTCCCTACAGACAGTCTAAGCTCCCCTTTGGTCCAAAGACATAAGTGAACAAGTGGTTGCTACTTTCCCTTTAAGTTTAACTCAACCAATCAAGCAAGAGAGAAGAAGAATATGACATACCTTATTGCGATGTTCGTCCTCGCTGCTCCAATCCTTAGGCTTGATCTCCAAGATCCTCAACACAAATGGAATCCTGCAAAGACTAGCAAAGGAACTCTTCCTCCTACTCTATATGGTTAGATAAAGCAGATCTATCTATGAAGACTGAAACAACAATATACAAACAAATGTAAAACACATGAACTTGAAGGGAATAGGCCAAGTCTATATTAATCGGAAAGCCAAAAAAAGGCACTTACAAAGAATTATTGACGTTGCAATAACTTCTCCAAGCTCTCCTCATCCAGCCCCTTGCACGAATCTTGATATCAAAATGTTGATGCGTCTCCCAGGATCAAAGGTTTGACACCTAAAATCTTCCCCCATTTCACCTTGGAAATACCTTCAATATATAGGCTTGAGAGGCTTAACCACCATGAGAAAATGAGGGAAATGGTTGAGGATATGGCTCCTTAAGTTGGGATTTGATACTAATATAGAGCCATAGGATAGGATTCAAGCACAACCAACCTCATCCCTTAAGAGTTGGCCCTTAGGAAAAGGTGGAAGATCCCATATTTTCCTCTAACCTAAGTGGTGCCCCCTTAGAGTGAGAGACAGGGTGCCATTGGCACCCCCTAAGAAAGGCAGGGGGAGCACTGGTTCCCCCTTAGCATGAGTAGGGGAGCGCCACCCTTCTAAAATGCCCAAAAATGATGAAATTTTCCAAGAAAAAGGTGTGGCTCCGGGCCCCAAGTGGTTGGTTTATTCTTCCAAAATGACTTAGGGATTGTGACAAATGTATTTTATGGTGTCAATGGGTTGCGACACTTAGAAAAGTGAATGAGAAACTTGGTAAGGTGGATACAACACTTGATACAGTGCATGTGACACTTAACAAGGTGCATACATTACTTTTCGACACTTGCGACACTTAAGTGTGACATTTTGATGTGTAACAAAAACCCCCTAAAGTGTGCGGTCAGAAGAGCAACTGATGGTCGAAACACTTTACAAATTATTCAATGCAAGAGTGTTGGAGTAAGAGAACCTGATAGAAGTTGCAAACAATCATCAATCAATATACATATATGTTTCATTTCCAAGGCAGGAATACCTATGCTCGGATACAAGATGACTCAAAGCATGGTAGACGAACAATACACTACGGATCCATGAGAATACTGACTAAGGATATGGCCACCATAGATACAATGTGGATCCATACCTCCATGACATGAACTGATCACAACCATGAAAAATACACAGTGGAGCTATGAGATGACAAAACATAGCCACATATCAATACAATGTGGATCTATGTGACAGTATATATATCAATAAGATTGTCAGCATGGTGATTGTACTGAAATTTTTTAAATGCTCAAATGATCTCCATCGCAGCCTCGACGAAGCACATAACAGAGTGAGAGCCCAACCCAAGGTCTTTGTCTCGATCTTGATATGGTATGAATATAGCCATGCAAATAGATTACGTGATGTCGAACATGGTAGAAACCACTTGATTACCGGTCATTAAGGTATACCGTTAACAAGTGCAAGGGAAATAACCAATGATGACAATGATTCCCAAGGTACTTTTAGTACATTCCAGTGAATGTGAATAAATGAGTTGAGGTCGAACACTCATGGTCCATGGAATCATCCAATGGAATGGTTATTTCCATGCCTTCTTTTAGGAGTGGGAAAGATTCGCTAGGATTTTACAAGATTTTATAATTCAGTGAAAGATTCACCAAGATTTTACAACATTATATAATCGACTAAAATATTCATCAAAAACTTATATATACATATTATATTATTGATAAAATAGCCTTCAATTTTTCCTACATATCATGGGGATTCGCCCATCTATTATACATACAAATTTAGGGGGGGTTCTTAAAATCACCTCTACTCATGGAATCATCCAATCAGAGGTCAATGGTGTAAACCTATTGTCAAAAGCGAGGATTCCTACCATTGAGGTATGTAGGTCCCAAGGTACTAACTGGTTTCTAAGTCTAATTCCCAGATAATGTATTGAAGTCGACAAGAACAAACTCGTTGAAGAAGGGCCATGATGTATCCCCCATCATCGACATGAAATTGACACAGGAAAGTGATGTGAGATGGTAGATTCAATGAGTATGGACTGACACAAAAAATGGAAACTTGGTAATACTGCAAATGGATGGTTTGAAGTGAAAATTCCCTTGAACATGTGAGGCATGACAAATGACTTGGCAACATTGAATCAAAAAGTACCAAGAACATAATGTGACAATAATAAGCGCACTCTTTGATTGGAACGAAAAAGTATAACGACAAATGGAATTGGCATAACTCAGAGACAAGTAGATTACCCAACCATAAGACGAGATGCAAAAAGGTGCCATGTTCAAGGGAAACAACAATAGCTGCCATAATGAATTCTAGAAAACTTGACCCACTTCCTCCAATTTCCCCCCCACCATGATTGGTGAGTACCTCTTTTTTTTTAACGAGCTTGAGGAGGATAACAGATCTTCGGTATAGCTCATCTTTGATGAGTTCCTCTTCACATGTTTAATGAACCTAAAGAAATAAGGGTTCGGTCCTATATGGGTCCTCGATATTGGACTCACATAGGTTCTTCAATGTATAATTTTACGAGCCCAAAGAAGGTAAAATTGGTGGTTTTTCATGTTTAGAGAGTTTGGAAATAACTTAAAGACGACTCCATGGGTGAATTTTCTGTAAATTGTGTTTCCCAAGCCCAAAAAAGGTGTAAAAAAATACAAGGGAGAACTCTTCTAGTCATGCTTGACTAGTATTCCTTTTTCATAATTAGTCTCGCGAGGCCGAAAAAAAGATAAACTACCACTCAAAATACACCCTTTCAAACCTTTTAATGAGTATGAAAGGAAGCAAGCTCACTCGACAATCTTTTCATGTTTAGGGAGTCTGAAAAGAGCTTAAAGGAAACTCCAAAGAGTTCAATTTTCGTACATCTTTTACGAGTCTGAAAAAAAGAGATAAAAGTATACTCGATAACCTATTCTCATGTATTAACGAGCACGAGAAAGAAAAAAGACTGAGCTCGATAACTTATTCTCATGTATTTACGAGCACGATAAAGAACAAAGACTAAGCTCATTCTAGAAAAGATTACTACATTACGATGGGAACGACCCCCAATGGAGGATCACTCCTAGCAGCATGTCTCTCTAGAGGTATTTTCCCCCCAACTTGCGTGGTAGAAGCTAGTGGCGTCGCTCCAGCCTAATGTCCAAAGGATGAAGACCTACTCCCCAAGCATCATTTCCTTCATTGGCTCTTCTTCTTTATTCGTTTAGACGTCTGGTTACTAATAGGAATATTTTCACTAGGCGGAGGAAAAGAAGGTTCAAGTACTCGATATAGAGTGAGACTCGATTTGAATGGAGGGGGATCTATTTCATTTTTTAATGAGTTTGACAGAAACAATGAACTATGCTCGTAAAGACCAAGTACTACCAAAGGATCAAGCGATTCTAGGGATTTTCGCACTTGATTTGAGATCATATTTAACGTGGCAACCTATGTGGTGTCAGGAGCGGGCAAAGAAAAAACCCCCATGAGTGAGGAATCCTTTAGAAGACCTACTCCTACACTCTCAAGATGAGATTTTCCTAGAAAAGGGACATTATTCACTATAGAATTGTGGAGATCTTGAGCTATATAGTCAAGTTGGTCAACAGTGGCAATTTTTCCTTGATGGGGAAATTGTAAAATACAAAACACTGAAGAAGCGACGAAAATTTTCGCATGGAACCAACTACGACCAAGTAACAAATTGTAATCTAGAGGTGCATCAGCCACTTCGATATAGACCAAAATGGTTTTACCTTTCAATGTCACAACAGAATATTGCAAGAGTCCGTGAGGTTGGAAACCACATCCATAAAATGCTTTCAGGGTGGTAGGAGACTAGCTAAGTTTAGAAGAACCAAGGGCTCTCCAACAAGGCAAAGACATGACACATGTGGAGGATCCCTCATCCAAAACAGTGTGATGGATGTTCTTCCCACCAAACAAAATTTGAATTTGGAATGCTAAGTGGTGGGAGAGCCTCTCCTTAAAATAGTCCAGATAAAACGTAATCAAATTTGATTCCTCTAGATCCATAGCTCCAATGGATGACAACAGGGTTCTACGTTGACTTAGAAAGTTTTGTAGAACTTCGAGGGTTGACATAGCACAAGCCGCTTGTGCCAAATCTTCAACGATATTGTAGTTTTAGGTGGTGTGGGAACTTGGATTAAATTTCTCTTTTCAAATTGTGCTCTTGAGTGGGGGAAACACTGCATCAGAAATTGGATTCTCCATCTGAAGAGGAGTGGATGGAGGAGGAGTGGATGTGGAGGATTGATCGATATCCTTTCCATTAGAATGATTACCTAGAGTAGTGTCATAAGTATTTGCTCGAGTCGTGTCATTAACCTCCTTAAAAATGTAGACCTCGGAGACATTTGAAGAAGCATCCCCATGGTGGGAATGACTTGCATTGCTCCCTTGGAGAGGGGCAGGATTTTGTGTGACTAGATGTTGCTGTTGAACCGGTTGGGAGGTACCTTTAAGAAATTTAGTGACTTCCTCATGATGAAGCAGTCTTTCGTGTAGTGGTATTCCTCACAAATTATGCAAGGAAACTTAGCCTTCCTATTCGGTTGAGTATCAATAGTCTTTGTAGTATCTTGCTGGTTAGAAGATTTCTTGGATTTACCCTTTTTTTTATTCTTACCTCCTTATTGTTGAGATGAATTGGATTGGACTACAATCACCTCAGAGGTTTGAGTAGGAGCAGAAGTAGTGTTGGTGTTTGAAATGAAACCTGGTTCTAGAGCAGGTCTTGTCGGATCATTCGACGGGTGAGGAGCATTAGGGATCAAATCGTAAAGTGTGTCGAACTGGGAATATACCAAGTCCAAATATTGAGCACGAATGATAGCCCGCTCTTCAGTAACAATACTTCCCATAGCAACATCTCTGGCGATGGGAGGCAAGAGTGACTTGGTAAACCAATCTGCGAGGAGTTGGTCCGAAATTGAAGCTTTAATCAATCCTCTCCGCCATCTCCACTCATGAATATGATCAGATATGTGGGTGGAGGAGGATTGTCGGAGTAAGGTCAAAAGATCTTTACTGATCTCATACCGTATATGCAACTGAAAATGCGTCAGAAAATCCATGGCAAGAGAATTAAAGTCGACAAAGGAGTTACGCGGCAACTCAATATACCATTTGGTTGTTGCACCTGTAAGTGTTCTCTAAAAAATCCTTAGACAAATGGAGTCGTCCATCAAAGAGTTTGAATAACACATAAATGGAAAGTCATAACATGATTGTTAGGATCTTCCCCATGTTTTCCATCAAATTTCGGGATGTCAGACAATAATTTGGCAGGGATGGTGGGCCAAAATGAGGCATGTTGAATGGGATCATTTGTCAAATGCGACAGATATGGCAGATCTAATGTAGCCAAGAATAGAAGCTGTCAGTTATTGTGTGGATACTGGTGGTAACCCTGCGGCATGGGAACACTAATAGGACCATATCCAGGTTGCAACGAGATGGAAAAAATAGATGGTCCTCCCATATATGGTGGTTGACCTGAGTGTCCACCCATGTATTGTGATTGAACAAATGGACCTCCTACATAGTGAGATTAACCTAATGGTCCCCCCATGTATTGTCATTGTCCTGATGGAGCTATCATATACTGTGTTTGAAGGGATTGTTGTGTTGGAATCATGGGTTTTACGGATTGATAGGGAAATTTTCCTTGCTGAGGAATGCTCGTCGGATTGTGTTGACCCCACAAAGGATTAACAACTCTTGAAAATGGTTTTCCAGGATACAGACTAGTGGTAGTAGGGATAGAAAGACTCACAGGAGTGGCTTTCCCCCAGACTTTTTTATGTTGCAACCATGTAGCTTTCCCTGCAGTAAAAAGTTTTCCTACAGCTAAATATTTCCCCCCAGCTGAAGGTTGGCCTCCCATTGAAGATTGACCTCCAATGTAGGGTGTACTCATATGTAAATCTTGAGATGGAGGCTGAGTAGCTTGTGTAAATGTGGTTGTGCGAACGAATTGACTGTCGTCCATCTAACCAATGGGACGACCAAGTAAAGCACTTGGTGTGTGCATGTGTGGAAATAGTGAAGCAATAATATTACCTGACCCATGTGCAAAGGGAGATGTATTCACGAGTGGTGGAGTCAGGGTTACCTGGGTCATCGATGTTCCCAGTAAAGAAGCAACACCAACAATATCAACTACAGGATTTTAGGATAAAGATAAATTCCCAAGTCCTTCAGGAACACCAAAAGATGATGGATTCAGGCCAAAAGATTGTGTAGTAGTTGAATTGAGTGGTAAATTATAAGAAGAATATACATCAAAATATCTTGTGGGTGGTGGATCAGTGAGTGGTAGGCCGAGTGGATCAGTAAAAAGAGGATTCACATAATATGCAAGGCTTTCTACAAAGGTTGTGACCAGTTCTTGTATGTGTTGGCCACTTCCAAGAGCTATGCTCTTGATCTCAGAAGTTTGATCTTCGATCATTCCTTCGTAAGAAACATTGTGTTGAGGTTCCTGAACGTCAGGCTCCATACCTTGTATACCATGAGATCTTTGATCCTAAGGCCGACTATGAAAGTCAAAGAAACACACCCCTAAGAAAACTAAAATCAATCAACCAAGTAACAATAGTCAAGGATCTTCTGAAGACGGGATGTCAAGCCGCCAACAAATAAATGAGAAACAGTTACCTCGACCTCCACATAACATCCCTTCTCGGTGCAAGTAACCCTCGCTTTCACAGGATCACCCTCCAAGGGTACTAAAAGTGTGATATGACGTCTACCCCAGGTACTGTGGAAATCCCCCCACAGTCACCTTTGTACATACCTAGGAAAGGCCACTAAGGTTACCAACTTGTAGTCAGCTTCCAAGCGAGTAGAATCGATAGTTGGGACCGAACGTATGGGCAGGATATCAAAGTCCAAAATTCTTCCAAAGGACTAAGCACAAGTGGACCGGTAGAATCAAGAGGACCTCGAATGGATTCGAGATTCACGAAGCACCGAGACCAAATGAGTCAATGACACTTCAGGAAGAATCCCTAGTATGGTTGCTATTTCTATTGTGAGAAATCTTACCTTGTGGATAGGCTGAGCTTCCCTTTGGATCAAGACCCCTTCTTTGGTCCAAATACATAAGTGAAAAAGTGGTTGCTACCTTCCCTTTAAGTCTAACTCAACCAACCAAGCAAGAGAGAAGAAGAATATGGCATACCTTATTGTAATGTTCATCCCCATTGCTCAAATCCTTGGGCTTGATCTCCAAGATCCTCAATGCAAATGGAATCCTGCAAAGACTAGCAAAGAAACTCTTCCTCCTACTCAATATGATTAGATAAAGAATATTTATCTACGAAGACTGAAATGACAATAGACAAACAAATGTAGAACACATGAACTTGAAGGGAATATGCCAAATTTATATTAATTGGAAATCCAAAAGAAGGCACTTACAAAGCATGCTTGACGATGCAGTAAATTCTCCAAGTTCTCCTCTTCCATCCCCTTGCACGAATCTTGATATCAAAATGTTGATGCTTCTCCCAGGATCAAAGGTTTGACACCTGAAATCTTCCCCCCTTTCACCTTGGAAATACCTTCAATATATAGGCTTGAGAGGCTTAACCACCAT
>ML797108.1:431018-441984 GCA_009831015.1 Picea engelmannii
GGTGGGTCACTCAGAAGCTTCCATGACCCACGTCATTGAAGAATCTTGGCATTGAATATTAGCTCACTTCAACTACAAGGTGCTACCATACATATGCAAAGTGGTCACAGGTTTACCAGAACTCAAGGTTGATCAGGAAGGCATATGCAATGAATGTGCACAAGGGAAGAACATCAAGAACCCGTTTCCGAAGAGGGACAACAAGACAGAAGGAGTCCCAGAACTCATCCATTCAGATGTGTGTGGCCCAATGCCATCATCCTCCATTAATGGGTATGTATACTGTGTATCGTTCATTAATGATTATTCTCGTAAAAGACCTAGATATATTTTAAGTGTTCAACAAGATCAAGGAATTCAAAGCCTTCTGTAAGGAAGATTAAGATACTTAGGTCAGATAATGGAGGAGAATATACCTCAGAAGATCTCGTGAACTTTTGCAAAGATGTTGGGATCAAGATCCCTAACAAAACGGTGTAGGTGAACGGAAGAACGTAACCATGCTGGAAGCTGTGAAGAATATGATCAAGATCTTCATATGTGCTTATGGGTAGAAGCAACAATGACAGTTGTTTATGTGCAGAATCGATTGCCCCATAGTGCACTTGGGCTCAAGACACCAGAAGAGATGTTCACTGGAAAGAAGCCAAAGGTAATCCATCTCAAAATATTTGGCTAAGACAAGTTGGAACCCTCTGGAAAGAAGGGAATATTTGCAGGATACTGTGAGGTCTCCAAGGCCTTCAAAATCTACATACCTGATCACCGCCATATTGAGATCAGCAGGGACTTGACCTTTGATGAAGAAGCAACACTTAAGAAATCGAGAAGATGGCAGCTTGAAGAAGTATATGAAGAGGAACCTGTAAATCCCAAGATTGCAGAATCCGTGAGGGAAGTTCCCAGAGCTACAAAACTTGTAAGGGAAGTCGTAACTTTCCCTGATGAGGAGACTCCTGAAGATCATGATATAAGAGAAGTTCAAGAACCTCCTCAAATGACCTTCTCCCATAAAAGAAAGCCTACTTGGGCAAGAGAGCTCATTCAAGATGGAGAGAAGTATGGTGTTCCAGAAGGAACCACGAGACAGGTGAAAAGACCAAAGCCATTATCCAGTTACACGGCTTTGATGTGCAATATACTTGATGAAGAACCTACATGCTCTGAAGAGGCCATTCAGAGAAAAGAATGGGTAGATGCCATGAAAAAGGAATACCAATCCATAATGAAGAACGAAGTATGGGAAATAGTTCCCAGATCAAAGAATAAAGATGGGGTATCCTACAGATGGCTCTTCAAAATAAAACATGCTGCTAATGGAAGTATTGAGAAGTATAAAGAAAGATTTGTCGCTCATAGATTTTCCCAGAAGGAAGGCATTGACTGTGAAGAGACATTTGCTCATGTGGCCAGATACACTTCGATTATAACCATTATAGCTCTTGCTGCCAAGATGAAGTGGAAGCTGCACCAGATGGATGTGAAGACAGCTTTCCTGAATGGTGTTATTGAAGAGGAAGTGTATATAGAGCAACCCCAAGGCTTCGAGGTTGAATACAAGAAGTCTCATGTCTGTCGATTGAAGAAAGCCTTATACGGATTGAAGCAAGCTCCCAGAGCTTGGTATGGCCGTATAGATAGTTTCTTGACGAGCTTGGGCTTTACCAAGAGTAAAGTAGAATCAAATCTCTACTTCAAGATTATGGATAATGAACCAGTAATATTATTACTGTATGTGGATGACTTATTCTTAACTGGAGAAGAAAATCTCATTGTTGAATGTAAATAGAGACTTGCCGCAGAATTTGAAATGAAAGACCTTGGTCTAATGCATTACTTCTTAGGCCTTGAGGTATGGTAGAGTCTAGAGAGAATCTTCCTTAACCAAGGGAAGTACATGGTTGAAATCTTAAAGAGATTTGACATGCTAGAATGCAAGTCCATGAATACTCCCATGGAGGCGAAGCTGAAGCTGCTGGTCAATACTTCGTTAGATTTGATAGATGCCACTCTGTATAGACAGATTATTGGATCACTGATGTACCTAACAAAAACCAGACCAGACATTTGTTTTGCAGTGAACACCTTCAGTCAGTTTCTGGTAGAGCCTAGACGTGTTCACCTAGTGGTTGCAAAAAATGTGATGAGGTACCTTAAAGGTATAGTGCATTATGGTCTCAGCTATAATGGAGATCATGACTTCTCGTTGAGTGGATATACTGATGCAGATTGGGTAGGAAGCGTTGCTAACAGAAAAATAACTTCCAGATGTTGTTTCAGTTTGGGATCAGCTATGATCTTGTGGCAGAGTAGGAAGCAATCCAGTATTGCTCTCAGCACAGTGGAAGCAGAGTACATTGCCGCATGTTCTGCTAGCTGCGAAGCTATATGGCTTTGAAAGTTGTTGACAGGCCTATTTGATTTGGAGATGAGAGAAACCATGATTCTATGTGACAATCAAAGCTGCATTAAAATGACAGAGAATCCTGTGTTCCACGACAAGTCGAAGCACATAGAGATCTGCTATCATTTCATCCGCGACATGGTACAGAGAGAAGCCTTGAAGCTCCAGTACATTAGCATGGATGAGCAGGTTGCTGACGTGTTGACTAAGCCTCTATCTCATGTAAAGTTTGAACACTTTCGAGATAAGCTTGGTATATTCTGAAAGGACCCTCCCTAAAAGGGGGAGTATATGTATTCCTTGCTTCTGACCTAGCTGTTAGACATAAAGCAAGATGAGTCATGCTTATGACCTCGCTGTTAGACATAAAGCATGACATCGTGTGATCCCTTCTTCTGACCTCGCTGTTGGACATAAAGCATGACGTCGTGTGATCCTTGCTTCTGACCTCGCTGTTAGACGTAAAGCAAGATGAGTCATGCTTCTGACCTAGTTCTTAGATGTAAAGCATGATGCTGATGATTCCTTTCTTCTGACCTAGTTGTTATACGTAAAGCAAGATGAGTCATGCTTCTAACCTTGTTGTTAGACATAAAGCATGACGTTGTGTGATCCTTTCTTCTGACCTCATTGTTAGACGTAAACCAAGATGAGTCATGCTTCTAACCTCGTTGTTAGATGTAAAGCAAGATGAGTCATGCTTCTGACCTCGTTGTTAGACGTAAAGCATGACGTCGTGTGATCCTTGCTTCTGACCTCGTTGTTAGACGTAAAGCAAGATGAGTCATGCTTCTGAACTAGTTGTTAGATGTAAATCATGACGCCGCTGATTCCTTGCTTCTGACCTAGTTATTAGACGTAAAGCAAGATGATTCCTTGCTTCTGACCTCGTTGTTAGATGTAAAGCGAGATGTTGATGTGTTCTTTTCTTCTGACCTCGTTGTTAGACATAAAGCAAGATGAGTCATGATTCTGACCTAGTTGTTAGATGTAAAGCATGACGTTGTGATTCCTCACTTCTGACCTAGTTGTTAGACGTAAAGTGAGATGATGATGTTCCTTGCTTCTGACTTAGTTGTTAGACGTAAAGAAAGATATGACTGACACTGAGCTACCAACTTAACCATTGTGACATTGAGCCAGTGTAGTACTGTGATGTTCCAGCCTAGTGCTGTGATGAGGTATCATTTTTACTGATACATATTTGATGCAAATGATGATAGCATTCTTTTGAGAATGAAGATGCTTCCAATGAAGAAAACTTCCGATGACTCGTAAATGGGCTAGACAATGTTTCAAGATGATATTGACGATACTGTCCTCTAGATGCCACTCATGATGTAGATCCCTCTCACCTGATGCTGATGAAGAATACCCTTCTTGTTAAGGGGGAGTGTTGAAATAATGTAACTGCGAAGAGCATTCTTATTATTATTGGATTAAATCCCCATTGTGGATTAATCATGTCATTATTATTATTATTGTTATTGGATTAATCCCCATTGTGGATTAATCATGTCGGTAATTGTATAAGGACCAAATCCCCTTTTGCAGATTGGTCATCGGACAGTTACAAAGGGCAGAATAATAAGTCGGCCCCAGTAGTTATCATGGAAGACCCAGAATTAATTAAAGGTGGGTTTACCCACCCAGAGAGAGAGGTTGGCCCTGCCAGTTGTGACCTTTCACACATGCTAGTCTTGTATAAATAAGAGGCTAGCGCCTCACTTCAAACACACAACTCACATGCTCATTATCTTATGAGGCAAGCTGCAATTACTAGTTGGAGAGAGGAGAAGAAGAGTGGTGCATCTATTGGGGAGGACTATTTGTATTGGTTTGAGTTATCTCTTGAACATTGTATAAGCTATTTACGATAAGGAAGTTTTTGTTGGGTTTTCTTCTCCTAGAGGGTTTCCCAGGATAAATGTTGTGTCGCTTGTGAATGTGTATTTCTCAGTGATCTTGTTCTTATGATTCTTTTATCTATTGAAATGAAAAGAACTATAATAATGGCATAAACATTAACATCCTACACTAAGGCAAGTGGCTCACCCGGGGCCAGATTCAACAGGAATTTCCTCATCTGATGGGGGAATTCAACGCAATTGAGACCATTTCTTCCTAAGAAAGGAGGATTGAACTAGGTGGATATTGGTGGCCACCCACCTTTTCCAACTGGCTCAAAACAATTTTCTAGCAATTTTGACAATTTACTATTTTTAGCAGTTTTAACTTTCGGGGCCATTTTGAGGGCCTAAATGAAGGTTTTTCGAGATCAACCCAACTCAATGATATCCAAAGGCATGATTGAGGCCCCAAATTGAATCTCCTCGATGATACCTTTCCAACAAGATATCTTACGCCTAAAACAGAGATCGTATGCAAAAGTTACGACCCCGGGAAGTTAATGTACTAACTTACCCAAACAGGGCCCACATGACTTTTGGCGCTTCATATCCTAGGGTTAGGTTTTTGGATGTCTAGGGTTTTTGGCATTCCTTTTTATTGTAAAAATTCCTTCAGAGCCTCATTGTAATTTTCTTCTTGCAAATGAGCACAACCATCACATCTCTTCTCAGAGATAAGCCGCCACCATTCCAGCAAGCTTGTTTCTGCTACATTTTACAGTTTCAGCTTATTTCGTTATTGAATAGAAAACCGGTTTTATTGTATCTCTGTTATTTTGTATTATGCACCTGTTAATAATCTGTATTCATTTCGTTCTACTCATAAAATCTGGATCAGTGGTATCAAAGTGGTCTGCTCCTTGTCATCTTAATGCATGTCCCCAATGAGGTCGGAGTACAAAGAGTTGGGTCTCGAGCTTGTTTCTCTTGAGGACAAAATCTCTCGCACGCCAAAGATACCTCTCATGGCAGGAGAAAATAAATATGATGGGACATGATATCCTTTCAAACTTTTGATTGAGGAATCCCTCACGCAACAGAGGAACGAGATGATGGATAGTTTCACGCAAATCCTTCGACATCTACCAACAGGAGACACATCTTCTTCGAGCGGAGGCACCGCCCCCTTCAATGTACAAATAAACTTTGATATTCCTATATTTGAAAGTCATATAGACGCAAATGTTGTAGACAAATGGTTGAATCTACTAGAAGGGTAATTTTTTGTCCATAACTTTTCGGAGAAAGAAAATATTACTTTTGCACTCCTCAAAGTCGTTCCCCATGTCAAAGATTTGTGGGAAAATTTATGTGACCAAAAGGAAACAGAGGAACCCTCATTATTTATAGTCACGATCACTTGGGAATCCTTCAGGGATTCTATTAAGGGACAATACTACCCTATTGGAAGTTATGACGACCTGTATACCAAATGGACTACACTGCGACAAGAAAGGGACCAAGAAGTGTCAAATTTCACAAATATCTTCCATACCTTGCGCAACAAGATAGGTATCAAAGATTTAGAGCAACATTTGGTGCTCAAGTACCATGTTGCTTTGCATAGATACATCCAGACCGAAATTGAATTTCTGGACATCTCATCCTTGGGTGCGGCCTACCGATATGATGTCAAAATTGAGCAGAAGATCAAACAAAAGACACGACAATTTGGGCCTAGGAACCCATCACAACAAAAGACAGTAAAGGGTGGCACCAAACCACAGAACAAAAGAAAGAGAAAATATGGGCAGTATCAAGACAACCAGTCCAAGCCACAAGAAAATAAGTACATCGAAAAGACAAAGAAAGATATCGGGAAGTGGTGCGACTTCCATAAGAGCCCTTTTTATAACACTGTTGACTGTCGCTCAAAGAAGTCATTAGTGGCCGAAGTGAAATCCTCTAAATCAGATGTGGATTCTGACTCTGAGACAGAACTATAAAGGGGAATACAAATCATTGACGCGGAACCCAATGCCACCGTTGCTACGACCAAGATCCAGCTTGGTGAACCAGACGAGCCAGAAGAAGGAGAGTGCCTCTTCCATTCACAGATGTGGGTAATGTGAACCCCACTGCACTTCGTTGTTGATAGTGGTAGCCAGAAGAACCTCATCTCAGTAGAGGTCGTCAAGTGGCTAGCCCTGCCAACGTCGCACCCACAACCCTACACCATTGGATGGCTCTACCAAGGAAGCGATCTTCGCGTCAAACAACAATTTTGACTGCCATATGGCATCAAGCCCTTCAAAGATGAGGTATTGTGTATTGTTTATCCTCTCAAATTTTGTGATATTCTTTTGGGTCCACCTTATTTATGGAAACGTCATGTTGTATATGAGTCTAGGCCTCGTAGTGTTATTATTACGTTGAAAAGGAAATTTTACAGGATACCCGAGCCAGTCCCACCTAGTGTTATTTCCTTTATCTCTGCTAAGAAATGAAAGAAGGTCATCTCTCAGATGGGGAAGTTTGTCTTCTTCGTGATTCTCTCTTAGAATAAGCGAAAGATCACTGCCACATCCAAGGTCTCTACGGCCAGCCTCTCCACACAGTAGAAGCAAGTAGACAAGGTCGTGGAAGAATACTCGTATATCTTCTCCTCACCTATCGGGGTACCTCTGCACTGCTAGGTCAAGCACCCCATCGATCTGACCCCCGATGCATCGCTTCCCAATGGGTCAGTCTATCGTCGCTCTCTATTAGAGAATGAGGAGATCAAGCGACATATCCAAGAGCTTCTCCATAAGGGGCACATCCATCCCATCTCATCACTGTGCGGGAGCCCAATCGTGTTGGTACAGAAGAAAGATGGAACCTAGCGACTATGCATTGATTATCGAGCTCTGAATAAAATCACAGTCAGAAACCAGTACCCGATTCCCTGAATTGACGATTTCCTTGATCAAATCATGGGAGCCAAATACTTCAGTAAGATTGATCTGAATTTTGGATACCACCAGGTCCTGATAGAACAGACAGATATATGGAAGATCGCCTTCAAGTCAAAGGAAGGCCTTTTTGAATGGTTGGTCATGCCATTTTGTTTGACAAATGCGCCAACCACTTTCATGAGGTTGATGGATGATATCCTATGGCCATTCACCAATAATTTTGTAGTGGTGTATCTTGATGACATTCTAATTTACAACAATACTTGGGCCGAGCACTTGTAGCATATTCAACAAGTTTTGCACACCCTGGGATAGCACAAGCTATACGCCAACTTGGAAAAATGATCCTTCAGTTTGGAAAGGGTCCATTACCTAGGCTACATCGTTGATCAACATGGATTACATGTGGATCCAACCAATATCCAAGTCATCCATGATTTGCCAACCCCAACCACACTCACCAAGCTCCGAAGCTTCTTGGGCCTTGCCAATTTCTACTGCAGGTTCATGTTGGGATTCTCTCATATTGCATGGGCCCTCAGCCAAATAACCAGGGGTTGTGGTAAGACAAAATTTGCATGGGGGCGGTCCCAACAACAAGAGTTTAATTATTTGAAGCAACGCTTGTGCTCAGCCCCAGTACTTTCACTCCCATACCTACAACAACCCTTTGAGATCGATACAAATGCTTCTGACTATGATGTGGGTGTCGTTCTCACTTAGCACGACCACACCGTGGCCTATCATAGTGAAACACTATCATATGTTGTCTGTAAGTACCCTACTTATGATAAAAAAATTTACTCCATTGTGGAAGCCTGCCACCAGTGGAGACACTACATTATTGGGAAGGAGACAATCATCCACACTGATCATAAGCCACTGTAGTATGCAGACACAAGGAAAATTTCATAATGATCGCCATCAAAAGTGGTCCACATAGTTGCAGAAATTCCACCTCAACATCAAGTATAAAACATGAAGCACCAATCGCGTCATTGATTGCCTCTGCAGACCACCGGTCACGAAACTCACCACACTGCTAGACTCTTGCATCCATAAGACCTCTGGATGGCCCCAACTCTACGAGATAGACCTGGACTTCACCACCACCTACCAAATGTTGGGGGAAAATGCAGTTGTCGATAATTTCCATATTCAGGATGGGTTGTTGTGCCGTCTGGGCCATATCTGTGTTCCATCAAGTGAGCAAGCAAATTTGATCTAGGAAGACCACTATAGTCAGGTGGTAGGACACTTCAGCGTCAAAAATACAGTGGCGATGCTACAGAAACATTTCTACTAACTGAAACTTCGACAGGAGGTCAACAAGTATATCAGTTCTTGCACTGCCTGCGCTGACCAATAAGAAATAGGGCCTGTAAACCCCTCTTCCTACTCCTGACAGGCCATGGGAATCCATCTCAATGGACTACATGTTGGGCCTCCCATCCACCAAGCAGGGAAACGACTATGTTTTTGTGGTTGTTGATCGCTTTTCTAAGATGGTGATTTTGGTTGCCTGCAAGAAGAACATCACAGCAGAGGCCACTGCCAAGCTCTTCTTTGAACGAGTTTGGGTACATTTTGGAATCCCACAAACCATTGTCTCAGATCGGGACAGTTGATTTCTCAACACATTTTGGTCGAGACTCTGGTCACCATTGGACACAAAGCTCGCCAAATCCAAGGCCTTCCACCCGCAGACAAATGGTCAAACCGAGGTCATAAATCGAATAATTGTGCATATCCTCCACATGTATAATTCACAGCACCCTCGCACATGGGATGAGAGTCTTCCCTATGTCTAACATAGCTACAACCGAGCCTTGCATAGCTCAACTAGCCACAACCCCTTTCAGGTGGGGTTGGGATTCCAACCATTGGGTCCCATGGATGTTGCACTTCCCCTTGTGGCCACCTCGATTGACTCATATCCTGCTCCAACTGAAGCTGAAAAAGACACTCAGTTCATTGAGCGGATCCAGCACATCCGCCAACAGGTTCAGTATATACTACAGAAGTCCAATGACAAGTACAAGCAGCACCATGATCAACATCAGGTTCCACATAAGTTTCAGGTGGGTGACAAAGTTTGGTTGCACTTGCAGAAAGAACGACTTACAAGACCCCATCGAAAGCTTTTCCCACTTTGTTATGGGTCATACACCATCACCAAGGCCATGGGGGATAATGTTTTTCAGCTCAATATTCCTCCTTTCCTTGGTCTGCACCCGGTGTTCAACGTGGATGTCCTTCGCCCTTATTTCCCACCATTATTGGACACCTCAGAAGTGGCAGAACAACTGAAACCAACTGAAATCAACCCCGACTGCATACAAAAGGCATCCAATGATCAGATTGTGGACACACATATCAAGGGCACTTGACAGCAAAGGATCTAGCTTTATCGAGTCATCAAAGCAGGGCAACTCTTGCACTAAGGCAAGTGGCTCACCCGGTGCCAAATTCTACAGAAATTTCCTCATCTGGTGGGGGACCTCAATGCAATGGAGACCATTTCTTCCTAAGCTGGGAGGATTGAACCAAGTGGATATCGGTGGCCACCCACCTTTTCCAACTGGCTCAAATAGTTTTCTAGCAATTTTGGCAATTTACTATTTTTAGTAGTTTTAACTTTCGGGGCCATTTTGAGGGACTAAATGAAGGTTTTTTGGGATTGACCCAACTCAATGATGGCCAAAGGCATGATTGAGGCCCCAAAATGAATCTCCCCGATGATACCTTTCCAACAGGCTATCATACGCCAAAAATGGAGATCGTATGCAAAAGTTACGACCCCGGGAAGTTAATGTACTAACTTACCCAAACGGGGCCCACATGAATTTTGGTGCTTCATCTCCTAGGGTTAGGTTTTTGGATGTATATGATTTTTGGCATTCCTTTTTATTGTAAAAATTCCTTCATATCCTCATTGTAATTTTCTTCTTGCGAATGAGCGCAGTCGTCACATCTCTTCTCAGAGATAAGACGCCACCATTCCAGCAAGCTTGTTTCCACTGCATTTTATAATTTCAGCTCATTTTGTTATTAAATAGAAAACCAGTTTTACTGTATCTCTTATTTTGAGGTAAGCACCTATTAATAATCTATATTCATTTCATTCTATTCATAAAATCTGTATCAGTGGTATCAGAGAGGTCTTCTCCTTATCGTCTTAATGCATGTCCCCAACTAGGTCGAAGTACAAAGAGTTGGGTTTCGAGCTTGTTTCTCTTAAGGACAAAAGCCCTTGCATGCCCAAGAGACCTCTCATGGCAGGAGAAAAGAGAGATGACGGGATAGGAGATCCTTTCAAACTATTGATTGAGGAATCCCTCACGCAATAGAGGAACGAGATGATGGATAGTTTCATGCAAATCCTTTGACGACTACCAACATGTGACACATCTTCTTCGAGCAGAGGTGCCACCCCTTCAAGGTACAAATAAACTTTTATATTCCTATATTTGAAGGTTATATAGATGCAGATGTTGTAGACAAATGTTTGAATCTACTAGAAGGTTATTTTTATGTCCATAACTTTTCGGAGAAAGAAAAGATTACTTTTGGGCTCCTCAAAGCCGTTCCCCATGTCAAATATTGGTGGGAAACTTTATGTGAGCAAAAGGAAACAGAGGAACCATCATTATTTACAGTCACGACCACCTTGTAATCCTTCAGGGATGCTATTAAGGAACAATACTACCGTGTTGGAAGTTATGACAACCTGTATACCAAATGGACTACACTGT
>ML797109.1:5439-15946 GCA_009831015.1 Picea engelmannii
CAACCCTACTAACAGAGAAATAATAGGCTTCTGAATGTTATGAAGACATACAATCATTAACAAACACGATTTCTCTCTAGTTTTCTCGACTGCAAGAACATTATTCGCCCAATTCCACTGGGCTGCATAAGATGACATGTTTTCATCCGCTGCTGGATTATATCCCATGACCAATATCGTAAATTCTTAGAGGTCGACTTAATTCCAAAAGCCGGGATGGGATTCGCCGTAAAGTCCAAAAAATACAGAAAAAATATCATGCCCAATTAGCAAACAAACATGCCTATGGGGCCAGTGATCCACAGAAGAAGTGGGAACGCAAAGTAATAAGCGCTTATCCCCAAAGACCAGAAATTACTCCCTTTAATCACCACCCTTTCGATGTAATCTTCAGGGACACCTGAATTTGGTGTTTTGATCAGAAAACTCACGTGAATGTAATAACGAGCACACTGTACATAAGATATGAAGGCGACCAAGAAACAAAGTAGCAGGCTCGCATATTTAATAGACGACGTCAAGGAACTTTTATTTCTGAAGAATATCTCATTTACCAGTTGGTTGGAGCTGGCGTTGCTTCTGTTTGCTTCGGAAAAGGCCACTATGGTGTCGATCAGAGAACTGATCGTTAGCGATAGACTGGCCAGATAAACCGAAGTAGATATGTTGCTTGACACCACTTGAAGATCCAGTGAGGTATACTGCGGCACATCCTGCAATTAATCGATGAATTCAAAACTCTAAATTCTAGGAAAAATAGTTGATGAATCTGGGAAAAACGCCAGAAAAATCAGTAATAATTGTCTTGATCATTCTTTGCAAAAAGAGAATATAAGGGTATTAGCTTTGAACACGCTCTCAACCAATGAAAACCCATCTCAATATGTCAAACATACTCTGTAAACAATGAATCTATAGATAAATGTCTCACCCGGTTGGATCGCACATTGAGACATGGATGCAGTTCCATCACCCCACGGAGTTCCAATCCGAAGCACATCAGCATTTCGAAGTTTTAGCCTGGTTCGTGGCCGTGGCATTCGCATTTGGGGGTAGAGACAAACAACAGCTTCAAGGTATTCATGGAGCGCCCTAGGCGGGACTTTTAAAATTCATCTTGGTGGAAGATTCAAATTCAAATATTAACGCGCCTTTAATAAATTCAAACGATCCACAACGCACCTTAATGGTCGTCCATCTATATCATATGTATGCACATTCTGATGGCGATTATGATGGAATGGGAGTATGGGCACATGCGATTGTGATGGAATGGGAGTATGTATGGACATACCCGGTCTGTCAGAGATACCCACAAGGTACATCAAGCAGGAGTCCCAATGATTGGGCTCCTGCATTGTGGATAGCCTTCGCCGGCAAGCAAACATTACAAAATTGAACATTAAAATAACGGATAAAAATATTTACGATGCACGCGTGGATTCATTCTTGGGAATCATTGAGAAGAGTAAAAAAATTAAAATCAATCATTTCAAATGTAAATTCATTCATGGGGAATCATTCATAAGAGGAAAAGAATTAAAAAAGCTTGTCGGATTGTCGAATCGTGTGCATTGAGAAATGTCAAACTTAATTATTTCCCACTATTAGCTGCACTTGATTATAACATCGATATTATTTTGACCAGCTAATATTTACTGTAGAGTTAGGACTCGGGAAACTGTGGCCGTGGAAGATTTGACGGGTAAGTGCAATTTGTTTGTTGAATATGGTTAATTTGTTTTTAGTTCATGGAATATAGTGATTATTTTTTGTTAGATTGAGTTGACTTATCAATTTTATTGGCAAATTTTTGTAAATTTCGTTAAAGTTTTAGAGTTTTTAATTATTAAAATGATTTTTTTTTAAATATATATATATATATATATTTAGACTTTTGATATTACAAAATTATGAATTTTTTATTGGCTAAAAAAGTTGATGGAACTAATAAGTCCTGGTTGGAGGTGACTATTATAACAAGATAATTAATAAAAAATACATGAAATTTTAAAAAATCATATAAATGCCATGTGTAGCTTTTCATTAATCGGTCATTGACTAAGTACTAGGTGACTATTATAAAAAAATACATAAAAGTTTAAAAAATCATAAAAATGTCATGTGTAGCTTTGCATTAATAGTTCATTGACTACCCCGGATGGGGTGCTAGTGTGAGCCAACTGGGGTGAGGAGGAAGAACGGGTAGGCCAATGAGGCAAGAAGCCATGTGATGAGCTTGTGCCATCGCCCGCCACCCCGACCCTGCATTAATTTGACCTTACGTCATTGCAGCGGCTTTAATTCTACTGCATCCGTCCCCTTTACGAATTACTCTATGGCTCTGTTGTTTGTGTTAGCTTCTCGCCCTCGCTCGCGGATCGACTTTCTCATCCCTCCATTGCCCTGGCCTGGTTGAAACTGGACCTTCATGGTGATTATAGCCCCTGCCCACCTCCAGGCTCTCTACCTCTGCCTGGTGCACTTAGTCTTCTTCTGCATTCATTCGATGAAACTCATGCTGCGTCAAAGGGGACGACCGCGAAGAGGCTCTCCATGGAATCCTCTCCGACCCCGACCCTCTTTCTTGCCCCCTGGTTCGCCTTCCATGATATCCTCACCGCCTCTCCAGCCTGAGCCAACACCTCTCGCCTCCTCCACCTCACCTGTCTCCAGGTTTGATTGCTTAGCCATCATTGACAGCTCGCTGGGCTCTTCTTCGCGATACCTTCCCGTCCCTCCAAATTCCAAAACTTTCGAGCCTCCCCACGCACTAGTATCTGGCTCCTCAAGGCCTCCCATGGGGGCACCACCTCCAATTTGAAGGGCCCGAAACAACGTGAACCCATATTCTAACTCCATCTTTGAATCGCAGCTGAAAGAAAGTTTTACTATTCTCTATGGTCTGGTCTTCGAACTCTGTCAGGGGGTGGAGGACCTCCAATTCCATCTGCAGATCACGGATGGAAAGGTCACGAACCTCCTTCAGATCCTTTCCTCCCTCCAAGATGCTTTCCCCCCTGACCGAGCAGGCGCGGCTTCCGTAGAGGAACCCCATGCAGAGACCAGCGAAGGAAACGCCTAGATGCAACATTTCGCAGAGATTGTGGTCGAGCAGGCCGAGCATGAGGACACGGACGTGGAGAAGGCTATAGGACAGCATGCGCTACAGGACACCTTGTCAGTCGCCAATAGGGATGAGAGAAACATGGACGCTGACATGCAGTTGGATAGCAAAGGGACACTCGTCGAAGAGGAACCTTGGTACGAGGCCGTTCTTGCCACCTGGCCAGGTTATTTGCCAAGTGTTTGAGCCCACAGGGGTTCTTTACTTTTTAATAGGTTTCTTTTAGCTGCATTCCAGTCAGCTTAGTTCTACTCTATAAGACTGTTAAATTATCAATGCTCGATTTACCCGGTTGGCTGAACTGGTTTCCCCTCTATTGGGGCAGTTTAGTAATTACAGTATGGTTACTCTATGATTTTTGTACCTTTGGCTTGGTTTTTTGAAGGCCCTTTATATATAAAACTTCTTACTTACAAAAAAAACAAAAAAAATAGTTCATTGACTAAGTATTGTTTCTCTTCTTCAAGAGAGTGAAAGTCATTAAATTAGATATAATTAACACATATTTCATGTTTTAAAATGAGTTTCTTATTTGTCTTAAAAAAAGTTTCTCAAAATTTAAAGATTTTTTCACTTTTGTATGGATCATGAACACATAGGTTTATGTAAAACATTTGTAATCTTTTATAAAATACTAAAAGTTGGTTTCTTTAATAATAACTTAATTATTTTTAAAATTGTAAATCACCATGTAAATATTACAAATAAAATTATTAGTAAAATTTGTAATGTCAAACATAGTCATTTTTTTAAATACATTATTTAAAAAAACAAAATTACAATTTTGAGAATTTTAATACCTTAAAACAATCACTCATCATAAATGTGATTATTATGATGATAGGGTGTTATTCATCCATATTCATGACCAAAATAGAGATTTTGTACTATAAACACCAACATAAAATAATAAAAATATTGTATAAATCCCTTTTAGGAAATTAATAATTTTTAAAGTTGAAAACCTGTCTCAATAAAATATTCACATTACCACTTAATGATAGTATAACAACAATACATAGCTTATCTTCCATTAAAAAATGTTTAAAATTTAGACATTTGTATAAAGAAAGAGAGATAGAATATGAATCTCCATGAATTTAAATATATATTGGTGTTAGACATACAATATCATTCAATAACTTGCTCTTCATAGTTTTATTGAAAAAAAAATTGCATATAGATTTCTAAATTATTATAGGTCAAATACCCATTTTTATCATTGATAAAGATTTAAAAATAGAAATAAATGTTAGAGTAGCATTCAACATTATTTTAATTAAGTTCATCCATTGGTGTGGAGTGCCTTTCAACAATTTCAAATTTAAATTCATTTGTTGGTGTAGTTGTGACTCCAAATCTAAATTTAATTAGGTTTATGTGTTGCTTGGAGGTGGCTTGAATGGTTGAACAAACTTCAAATTTAAAACTATTAACACAATCGAAATTAACCTTTTGGTGAAACTTAAAATAACATTAAACACAAAGAGTGAATATAGTTAAACACTAAATAGTTTAAAAACCTTTATTGTATTTATCAATTAACTAAATAAAATGTAAACATAATCCTAAGGCAGACACTAGCTGCTTTGCAGCTATTGCCCTTATTTTTTTATAATCATCATTTTTCCTTATAACTATTGGTATTGAAGTTATCAACATCCTCAAATTTAACAGATTATTTAGTTTTGAAATTCATACCCTGAGACTAATGATAAGATGGATTTTTTTTGAAATGTTCAAAACTCTCATGTGTTGGTTTTGGGAATTTCATCCAAATACCATGAATATGGAGAGAAATGTTTACCATGGATATCCCACCATCTTCATGTTGATGTTTGGACAACATCGGGAAGACATTCACTTAGAATAATAATTAATAATATAATTATTGATTATTAAATATCATATCTAATAAGTAAATGATAATAATAATAGTTATTGATTATTCAAGGGACGCATATCATGGATGGTCACCATATGTTCCCTATATATGGACCACTCTTCATTGTAATAATATATCGATCATATCTCATATGAAGAAAAACCAACATGGTATCATAGCATGACTTAGCTCGACTCCCTCACAGGAGATGGTCACCATATGTTCCCTATATATGGAACACTCTTCATTGTAATAATATATCAATCATATCTCATATGAATAAAAAACAACATGGTATCAGAATAGGACTCAGCTCGACTCCCTCATAGGAGAGCTCAGGTAAATGGAAGAGAAATGGAAACTTAGTGTAGATGGTGCATAAATTCCATGTAAAGCCTCTAAAAAAAATAGAACCATCGATTAATGTGAGGAACCGCTTGTTTTATAAAGGGTACCCCATATCAATTTGGTTTCATCTGGTCATCCCTCACGATTCCCCTTTTGTTGTTGGTCAGCTTCTCCAAAAAGATTACAATATTTTATCACTCTGAGTGTTTTTCAGATCCACTAGATGATCCGTAGACATCCTTGAAAAATTCCCAGAAAGGGATTTATAGAGTGAATAAGATAAAAACATCTTCGAGAATTTCACGGTGACCAAGGATGTTGTGTGAAGTCTACATTATGCAATCCCAGACTATTGTTGATAAAGACTCGATGCATGCAAGTCCCGCCATTAGTGAAATATTGGTTAAATGAGTGCAGGTTTTTGTGATGATGCCTCTGGATCTCGATGGAGATAACAAGAGTACGGGATATGGTCTAGTGCCAGCGTCCAAGTGATTGGTAAAAGAATCCAAGAAGATACTCTTGAGAGATCGTTGGAAGCTGAGAATACTTATAATTGTTTGTACCCATGTGGAGTGGAATATTTGATTGTTTGCACCCCATTCTATCATATTGATTATGTGTGAGGTCGAGTTTCCTTTCATAATCAAGGTACCATTGGAGAAAAGGTCGTGTATATAGTGTCAATGTAAATGTTTGGCGTCCACAGTGGGACGAACACCAAGCGAGGAGGCCATTGTCACGATGTAGTGAGGATATTGATATGCACCTATGTGCAGTTCAGGCTGCAAAGGAATTCTATTTAGTCGGCAACGCTAATGTCGTATATGCGTCTTAGGTTCAGAGACATTTTAGAATTGACATGTTTGGCACCATGGTTGAAAGGATTTGAAGCATTGGCAGAATCTTCAAGCCTGTGAAATCGCTCTTTTAAGAGGCATAGGATTACAATGTCTTCTTCTTAGAGAGAAATGATATCAAATGGCAACTGTAGCAACGCCAATGAGTGTAAAGCGATGCCTTTACAGTTGATCGAACAATCGACATGACATGTGGAAGGATAAGGCACAAGCTTATGGAGATTTGTATGCAGTCTACCATTTGTGAAGAAATTTTTGAAACATTAATTACTCCTACTCCCGCTCATTAAATGAGGACAAGGCTTGAATCCCTTAAGGGAGGGCCCAAGAAAATGAGAGATAGTTTGTGTTTTGTGAACATTTTTGTAATGTGGACTTCATCTTGGCATGCCTCAGATGGTCAGATGAAGGAACCAAGGCATTGGTTTCACGAGGAAAACTCAATATGTGTTTTGAGAGATTGGTTCCATAAGGGAACCTCGATATGTCTTAGACATTGGTTTCATGAGGGAACCTCGATATGTCAAGTATGGTCCAAGATGATTCATGATCAACATTTACCTATGTTTTTGTGGGCAGAGGAATTCATGACTGTAGTGTATGTTCATAATAGAAGTCATAAGAATTTGAGGAACATGACTCCCGAGGAGGCCTTCACTAAAGTGAAGCCTAAGGTTAAAAACTTCATAATATTTGGGTGTCCAGTATACATTCATGTACCCAAGGAGAAAAGGACCAAGGTAGACCCTTTAGGTAGAAAGGGTACATTTGTGGCATACAGTGAGTCTTTGAAGGCATACCGGAGCTACATCCCTGGTCAGAGACTGATGTGAGAAGAGATGTTACCTTTGAGAAGGAGGTATCCTTAAGGAGATATAGAGTATCTCACATGGAAATTGATAGTAAGAGACAAGAAGAGATGGTTCCTTCTCCCCCTCACCCTCCAGCAGTTCAGAGGGAGACAGTTGATCCTATTGATCAAATTGATCCCGTTGATATTGTAACTCTAGTTCATGTTCCCATAGATATTGCAGTACGTCAGAAGAGACCTGCATGGGCTTGTCAGACTCTGCAGGAGGCAAAAGGACATGAAAATCCTCGTGGTACCTTCTGAGAGAGAAAGATACCTCATAGATATTCGTGCTATGCTGCATCTATGAGCCACATCACTGATTATGATCCTTCATGTTATGAGGAGGCATCTAGTCAACCGGTATGGAGCGATGCCATGATGGAGGAGTATCAATCCATCATGAAGAATGATGCGTGGGATATTGTTCTGAGACATGAAGGGAAGTTTGTAGTGACTTCCAAATGGATCTATAAGATCAAACATATAGCTAACAGAAGCATCAAGAAGAACAAAGAAAGATTTGTTGTTAGAGGATTCTATCAGGTGGAGGGAATAGATTATGAGGAGAAATTTGCTCCTATTGCTTGATACACTTCTATCTGGATGATTATTTCCCTCGCAGCATCCATGGAGACTACATCAGATGGATGTGAAGACAACCTTTCTCAATGGAGAGATTGAGGAAGAAATATACATCGAGCAGCTAGATGGTTTCTCCATACATGAGAAGGAGTCTCAGGTGTGTAGGTTAAAGAAGGCCCTATATGGACTCAAGCAGGCACCTCGAGCTTGGTATGCGAGGATTGATGGACACCTGATGAGTTTGGTCTTCAACAAAAGTGTTGTTTATCCCAACTTGTACTACAAGACTATTAACAGTGAGGCCCTGATTATGGTCCTCTACATTGATGATTTATTCCTCACCGGTATAGAGAGACTTATTATTGAATGCAAGTATCTGTTGGCCTCTGAGTTCAAGATGAAGGACCTTGGTATGATGCACTACTTCTTGGGACTAGAGGTGTGGCAAAGAATTGATGAGATCTTCCTAAGTCAGGGGAAGTACATAGTTGAGATATTGAAAAAGTTTGAGATGTTGAAATATAAACCCATGGCTACACCAGTGGTGACGAATCCGAAGAAACTAAGTGTGTCTTCTTCCGATTCTGACAAAATTGATCCGACACTATACAAACAACTGATTGGATCATTGATGTATCTGATTAACACTAGACCAGATATTTTTTATGCAGTGGGTGCACTTAGCCATTTTAAGAGTCAGTTGACATAAACACACTAGCTTATTGTGAAGCATGTGTTGAGATACCTACAAGGCACAGTTGGAAATGGTCTAAGATATACTTCCAGTATTGATATAATATGGTAGGAATATATTGACTCTGATTGGGAAGGGAACACAGTGGACAGAAAGAGCACCTTAAGGTTTTGCTTCACTTTGGGATCTTCCATGGTTTCCTAGTGTAGCAGGAAACAAACTTATGTGGCTTTGAGCACAACAGAAGAAGAGTACATTTGATCCGAAATCGGATCCAGAAGCCTGACAGGGATTGAAAAATGCTCAAAATGAAAGTGCTCGGAATGCGACAAAACCTATTCCATTGCGTCTGTCTCGTCTTCCTGATTCCAGTGGTATATCTACTTTTTCAAACGGGCTCTGTATGGAGAAGATATCGCATTCTGTCCGAAAAGTCAAACAGGTAAAAAAAGGGACGACTGTACAGTCCGTACAGTCCACGTGTCATGCTGACTGTGCAGATCGTATGGTCCATACAGATGATGTGGCAGTTCCTGAAGGTGACACATGGAAGCTCCAGAAGGTGACACGTGTCAGGCAGTTTTGGACGTACGGATAGCCAGTTGGGCCAATCTAGAGGTGACACGTGTCACCACTGTAAGGGTGACATGTGGCACGGATGATGTCAGCAGTTTACGTGGCAGAATGACAGGACAATACGGAAGCTGACGCGGCAGGTTGACATGGCAGTATGGAAACTGATGGGTGGAAGACATGTGGACCAATCAGCAGCTGACATGTGGCATGTTTTGGTTGGTGGTTAAGGTGCCACGTGGCCTAGTCGTGGGCTGCCACGTGGCACCCCGTGATTGGTTCATGGGTTTTTGTTTAAAATTATTGTGGCTCGGCCGGGAATCGAAATCGTGACCTTCCCTTTGGGCTGAGGACTGGCAGGGTCGGGCTAACTGGCCGCCCTATGGGTGGTGCTTGTTAACCATACGACAAGAATTCTATTTGAATTTGAATGAATGTTTAACCGGCGGTAAAAAGGGTCGGGGCTTAGCCCCAGCCCTCGGCGCATATCATATCACCACTCCACCATGAACGGGAGCTCGAGCGCTGCGGGAATATATGGTTAGAACTAGCCCCGGATCCCAGGCGGTTACCACGGGACCGGGCTACAACCACCGAAAGGGCAAGTTCGTTACAACCGTTAGGCCCGGGGTCTTATGAATATGCTAATAGAACCAGGAGTTAAGCGAAAACTGGGGCCAGCGCTTAGCCCTTTGCGCTTGGCTATATTAGTCCATACGACCATGCCAGAGGGGGCGTGCACCTAAGGCTAGGGGGCTAGCACCTGAATTAGTTATAAAGTGGGTTTTTATGCCAAGATTTGGGTTTTTAATAATGATTAAGACTATTTTTAATGTAATTTCTCCATTTTTGGGGGATATTGGGCATTTTTGGAGCCTAATTTTTGGGAGGAAGTTGGAGATGAGTAACCAACTTCCAAGCTATATAACCCAGGCCTGTTTGAGGCCATAGAGGGGCATTCAGAGCAGATTTATGCTGAGGAGAAGCCAAGCCAAAGCCATTTTGAGGTAGAGAAGCTTTTGAGGAGGAGACGCTGTCGGACCATTTCTGGGAGCTCTGGATGTCCGTTTTGCGTGCCGTTTTCTTTGTAGGGTTCTAGAGATTTGGAAGAACATGAAAAGATGAGTATTGTAGCCATTTGGCATTGAAGTGATGTAATTTTGAGCTTTTGAGCAGAAATAAAGAAGCCTCCCCCACAGAGAAAAAGGCCCAGAGACGTAGGCAAAGTTGTGTTGAACTCCGTTATCAATCTGCGTGTTATGGTTTGTTGTCTTTTATTTCATTTCAGATCTGCAAATGTGTATATGGCTGTCATAATTCCTCTTCTTTTATCATTCTTTCACTAAGTTTCTCAAATGGTTAATTAACGCATGCAAAATTAAAAACTCAACCATAAGTCATTAAAAGATCCGATGGATCAAGTGGTATCAGAGCTAGTTGATGTTTGGATTTGAGTTGCATGTTAACCAGGGAAAAGATACAGCGTGGTGAAGGCGAGCTTGTTGCAGAGAATCCATTAATTGGATTGAGAAAAAGAGCTTCTCACAGCGAGAAGATGGCATCGGAAGAAGGGATTTCTCAAGAT
>ML797109.1:34183-46333 GCA_009831015.1 Picea engelmannii
ATCAGTTGGCATATATATTAGGGTGATTGGACACTTTTGGCAGCAGGGCCGAATTATCTAGGGTTTCAGTCATCTAGTGGGGCACACCATTCAGTGGGGGATTTCAGATCTACAGAGATTGAGAAGGATCTTGGAGATTCGGTCACCTGGGTTGTTCTTACCATCACCTGATCTATCAGTTGGCATATTTATTAGGGTGATTGGACACCTTTGGCAACAGGTCCGAGTTATTGAGGGTTTCATCCTTCTATTGGAGTGGGGCGTTCTTCAGCTGGAGAGTTTGGCATTCAAATCTGCTTGTATTGATCTTCATTTCTCATTCATCCTTTGGAGGCATCTTTTGTATTAGCGGGAGCATTTTGTAGCATCTCTTATCTATTGTCTATCTTCTTGGCCATCTGTGGAGCATTCCAGATTGGCATCTTCATTGTAGCAGGTTTCTCTATTTTATGAATAAAGAAGAATTGAGATGTTTTGGCTTGTCTATCTTATTGCATATGGTTGAGGTATGTTCCATGGTTATATCTTTCTGTTATTTGCTGCATACACACATATAAACACATCTAAAAGGTAGATCAACAAAGTGTTTGACGAAATACCTCACTCAGAAAAAGTTTTAAAAAGACACCAAAACAGTGATGATCCTTGCACAATGGCTTGGGATCATTACATTATGTCTGATTTGAGAGTCAATAACTTTGTTTTGTTTTTAGCTAATTTCTATTTATACCAAAGCTTTGTTTGAGATTTTAGAACTTTTAATTTCCATACAATCCTGTGTTGTTTTCCACCTTCTGAAAGGAACATTGGGTCTTTCCAAATCTTATAGACTAAGTCCACAAAATCTTGATCCTCACAAAATTTTCCAAAGTTGTAAGATCCAAAGTGATGAACCACCCCAGAGCATCCCCAATCACCCTCAATGCTCCTTCGTTCCACAGGTGCAAAGGAAAACTTGGAAATAGGACCCATAAATTTTGAAGCTAGAAATGTTTAGTCTGCGGATCAAAGGCCACCTGCCATAGTTTCAGCATAAGGCTTCTGCCCCCAATAACCCATAATTTTTTCAACAGTAATGCAACATCTTCTGGAGTTTTGCATATAAATCCCATCCAACCTTTCGCAAGGAAAAGCATCTTGGGTGCATAACCGAGTATAGGAACCTAGTTTTTTGCAATCCATTCCAGGACCAGACTATTAGCTAGATAGGAGTATGATAATCTACCAACCAAGCACAAAGGGCCAACCTGCAAGTTTCTTCAAGGCCCACGTCCGAACCCAACACCATCCTCCTAATCCTCTTGTTTTCCTTCCACACCCGCCTTCAGACACCAGTTTGGTTAGTAGGTTTAGAGGTATTCCTAAGTCTATCCGGCGGACCACCACCTTTAATACCTAGCTTAGTAGCATAAACAAACTTTGACTCACACAGAGGGAGTTTTGTGCCTGCATCAACAAAAGAAACAGAGTAAAGATTATGGCTTGAAATTGATGCTTGTTTCGAAGTAAAACTAGGAGAAAAGTTTTGTAAATGATCGTAAATGCCTGTAGCATGGTACAGTTCATCAACCCAAAATGGGAAATCAAGGTTGGTAGTTGGACCTAAAACCAATGAACGCATTAATAAACAAGAAGCATGCCACATGTTTTAAAATATGAGCTCCAACAGAAGTGATGAAGGACCAACAACTGAAAGCTAGGGAAGTTGTAAATGCGGTTCAATTTCTCAAATGGGAAATTTAAAATGTAAGGCACCGAGATCAGTGAAATCTGAGCGTAATAATAAAAATGTTAGCCAAGCTAAAGACAAGAAGTAAGGATCAGAAATAGTGGAGAAGGAAGGTAGGTTTAATGACACTAAGGTTGGACACCAAAACACAATGAGAGGATAAAAAATCACCTATAACCACACTAAACTTCTTGAAGAAACCAAAAAACTTTCTTTCGAAAACACCTAAAATCTATACTTCACCTAGGAGAGTTTTCCCATCCGCCTGGTGGTTGATCACTCACCATTGTTGGAGCTCCCAATGATTCTCATTACTTGATTGTATATATATTGTACACAGGAATACATAAGGCCTCTCAATGACCTTTTCAACATCTCACTCTCTTGGCTTGATTCATGCCCATATACTTACAATTTTAATACACAAGGATTTTGAAACTGCAATTTGTTTCAGATTCGAAAAACCCTCATACAAATCCCTAAGATCCTCTAGATCCACTAAATCATTATTCTTGATCCACAATGCATTCAAGAGATATATAACCAACCCTAAGATCTCTCTAAGTACTCACAATTCTCGAGAACTAACTCAATTACATACATTCTCAAGGAATTTCAAATAATTGAAATAATCAAAATTTGAAAAGAAAGAAAGCTAACCTCACTATAAAATAAAAAATTGTCAAAAAGTTAAATGATTCGAAATCTTGAACATGTCCGATAAAAGGGCCTGCATTGATTATGGCAAAAATTAAACACTGAGCCAAGAATAATGAAACGAAGGTATGACAAGGAAAAATGTCACTTTGAAAATTCCAAACTACTTCAGTCGACAAAATTGTGCCTCAAATCTTGAAAATGTTATGGTGGTGGAGCGTGCCTGTATTCAAAGTTTCCACACAAAGTCTTCTAACCAACCAAGCAAATACTTACAAGTAAACAATATTGTTGTAGGAAGGTACATGTAATGAATGTTGTGTCACGGGTGGTGACGGCTTCCAATGAAGATTCGATTGCTCATTTTACACGGTTTTCACACGCATCTTTAGAGAAGGCTACAACAACTATTGGGCACCTGCAAAGAATCTTTGTATTATGCAACTATGGAAATATATCATTGCAATATTTGGGTACATGGTTGAAAATTTGACCGTCAAATTGTCCATTATGGAAATACATAAATGCAATATTCGGCACAGTGCTGAAATTTGAGTGTAAAATTCTTTATTATGGAAATGCATATGCATCAATGCAATATATGGGTGCAGGGTTGAAATAATTTCACTGTCAAATGGAGTCATTTTGATAATTGATGATTTCACCTACAAAATTTTGCTTTTCACTTTCAAATAATTTTCCAAAATGTCATTAGCTTGTTTATCATAATTAAATAATTTTCCAAAATGTGTTTGCCTTCATTTTCTCTAACTACTTAATTTGGTAAAGAGGAGCACAAAGAAAGAGGCTACATCTTGGATTTAATATTTTTCATTTAAAGTTAAATTGTTATTTGTTTTTTGGTTAATTAATTAATTAATATCCATGTAGGGTGAGTGCATGTTAGTGATGGTCTCTCATGAGGCTTTAGTGGCAATGCAAACATGGAAAAAAAAACAATATTTAACTTGGAGGGATTATTCAAGATACTTTTACAACCAATTTGAATATGGTGTAAAAAAATGAAAGGTAGGAAATTGAATTAGAGTTCCAAATATACAATATTCATTATAGATATAGTGAATAACTATGTGAAATTTGATTTTTTCTAAGAGTGGTATGTTATTTTTCCAGCAAAATATAAGGTATATGTTTTTGTTCATGCACTTGTTGAGTACTTTAACAATGGAATTTCATTCCAAAAAGTTGTATATTTGTAGAGAACTCATTTTTCTAGTAAGATGTATTTTTTGTAAATTTATAATATCAATTTTATACTTTTAAATTATGAAAGTCAATATATCCTTGAAATTACAATGCCTTTTGTTTATGCAGGCTACAAGGGTCTTGATCAAAAGAATTTCTTTTTTTCCGATCATATATATTGGTCTCTTCTAGTGCGGCATATAACTCATTTTAGAAATGGTTAAACCAACAAAAAGTTATAGAAAAATAAAAGAGGTATGTATTTGAGGATTTTCATATATGTCAAGACAAAAATAGATTAAAAATAGTATATATTATTAATATAAAAAAAATATTTATAAATTTGGAAGCATAGTTGAATCTATTTGTGTCTGTAGTTTCATCAACAACATATTTGTGTAGCCTATAGAAGAATAACGTAAAAAATAGAGATATAGAGAGGTATTCATAAAAATGGAGGTTTTTATGCATTTGCATATAGAACCACTAGGTTTGTCATCCCAAACCTAAATCCAAGGCAACAAACTCATCAAATATGTATGTTAGATTTGTCACTCTCGCCCAAAAAAATTTGAAATTCAAATAGCGTGCATGCTCCTAAAGCGCACACTCTCCTAAAGCACGTGTGCATTCCTAAAATGTGGGTGCATTATTAGGAACATGATCGTGCACACATTCCTATTAACACAAAGTAATTATCTCTCTCTCTCTCTCTCTCTCTCTCTCTCTCTCTCTCTCTTTCCTTATGTCCCTCTTCCCCCTCTCTCTCTCTTCCCCATCATTCCCCCACCCTAATTTCTCTCTACCCCGCTCACTCTCTTTGTATTCTCTCCACATTCCTCCCTCTCCCACCCTATAATTCTCTCTCTCTCCCCCTCCCTCTCACTCTCCTCTCTCTCTCCTCCACCTCTCCGCTCCCTCTCTCTCCTCATTCTTCCCTCTCTCCTTATATTCCCCTCTCTCCCCCCCACTCTCTCTCTCTTATTTTCTCTTGCCTTCCCTCTATATCTCCCTTCCCCTCTCTTTCCCCCTCTCTCTCTTTACCTATTTCCCAATCCCCCCGCTTCACTCTCTCTCTCTCTCTCTCTCCCCTAATCTCCCCCCTTCTCTCTCTTATATCTCTCTATCTGCATCCCTCCCCCCCCCTCTCTCTACCCTTCATTCACTCTCTATCTCTTTCCATATCATCTCCACCTCTCTCTTTGTCTCTCTCCCCTTCTCTCCTTATCACCCCCCCCTCTCTCCCTCTCCCCCACTTACATCTACCCCTCTCTCCCCCTCACTTTGTATCCCCCTCTCCATCTCTCTCTCCCTCCCAAACTCTCTCACTCACTCACACACACTCTCTCTTTCTCTGCCTCCCAAACTCTCTCACTCACTCACTCACTCACTCTCTCTCTCTCTCTTTCTCTCTCTCCCTCCTTCCCTCCCTCCCTTCCTCTATCTTCCATCCCTCCCTCTATCTTCCCCTTTCTCTTTGACCTCTCTCTCTCTCTCACTTGCTCAAATTTTCACTCACTTTATGTCTCCCATTCTCCATCTCTCTCTCTCTCTCTGTCTCTCCCTGCTTTTCTCCTCTTTCCATCTATCTCTCCCCCATCTCTTTCTTTACCTCTATCTCTCCCTCCCTCTCTTTCTCTCTCTCCCCCTCTCCCTCACCCCCCCACTTCGACACTCTCTCTCCCTTCTTTTATCATTCCTTTCCTCTCTCTCTCTCTCTCTCAAACCACACTCTCTCCCTCTTGCTCGCTCAATATCTCCCCCTCTCTCTCTTCCCTCTTTGACCCTCTCTCCCTCTCTCCTTGTTTCCCTCTCTCTATATCCCCTACTCTCCCCCCTCTCTCTACATTGTATGTTGTAGTTAGGGAGAAAGTACGAGAAGTTTCCAGTAGATCCTCACATAGAAAAATAAACATTATAGCATCATATATAGAAGCACACAAGAATATCGATAGACATACACAATAGTGGGAGAACCATCAAATAATTTTATTCAATGAAGCCAAAACAATCTATGTCTTTCCATTACATGATGATGTATGTGTGTGTGTGTATGTGATGTGCAATTACTAGTTGGTTACATTAGCGATCGCGTCAGTAGACTCTAACTACCTATTCAACCGACTTTCCTAATCAACTACTATAGTCGACTCAACTGAGGGGTCTAGTCAGCAAATCCGACTAGCCCCTACAACATCTCTCTCCCCCCCCCCTTCCTTTCTCATCTTGAGCAAGAGGGGGAGTGTGACAAAGTTACATAACAAAATTTCTACTAAGTCCTTCTTCTGAGGCTTATTACAAAATGAGAAAAAGAGAAAGAGAGAAGAGAAGAGAAGATGGTGATTTTGAATGTGGTTAAGCATTCCTCCCAGTCGAACCGGGATATGAAGTTCGAGATTTGACCAATTGGCTCCATCATTGTGAGCTTTACATCTAAAGCCCAACCCATGGCTATAAATCATAAGTAAATTATAATGAAAATCCATTTGGTGCAGGGATCAACGACTTTGTGGATCAAGAGCCCTTTTGAATTTTTGGCCATCATCCCTCCTGTGAGGATTTGAATCCATTCATTTGTACTTGTAGTTTTAGGTACGGGCGTACCTCCATGGGTATTCTAGTTATTCTGTGTATTAGTCCTCTAGTTATTTTGACTAGATAATTAGCCATAGGGAGCCATTGTGATACCAATTGATAAGACACTTAACACAGTCATATTTCCATCCATTGAAATTGATAACCTACGGAACGCATAGGATGTGCTTGATTCTCGTTTTTTCAAGAAGCTTTGTATCCTCTTTCCATTCTCCTTCTTTCATCCACCAAGAAGTGAAATTCTTCTAGTTCCATGACTAATCATCTTCTTCCATTATTGTTCCATGAATTTTTTCCAGTCATACTTTGAGATCAGTTACACCTAGTTGATCGGGCTTAGTTTTTGTTCATGGTTTGTCTAAAGGATTTGCTGCTTGACCTCTCATCCTGGGAATTTCTTCATTTTATTGGGGATTGATTTGCTCAGGCTGGGCTGCGCAATTGGGGTTTCTTAGACTTGACTATGCAGATGCTCGAGTGAAAACAATAGTGAAGCGAAATCATATGCTTCGTCTAAATTTATATGCGGGAGATGTAGTGGAGACTTTAATTTCTCCAGTGGGGATATTTATTTGTCTTCCTCGATGTTGGTGTTTAAATTAACTGTTTGTTCATGTGAGGTAATATTTTCATCAATAGTGGTGTGAAGGATGGGCTTGTCCTATCGAGTATTAATAGAATTAATGTATTCGTGTGATTTAATTATATTGAATCAATTGATTTTATTTTCTCAGAGTGTGTGCTTGATTTGATCGACATTTGACAGGAATGCTTGGTTAGGTCGAGTCATCTGGAAGGTCAAGGTTATTTGGTTGAAGTGTTTGGTCATCTTGCCTTCTAGTCTTTGGTTGATTCTATTAATACTTGGTCTTTTGAATCCATGCTTGTGGTTGGTTGTATGTTCACTTGATTGATGTCTTCCCCACTCGATTGATCAATGAAATTTGTACTTGTGTGTTTTTATATTCGATTGGGTGATGGATATCCCGATCAATTGGTCGATCGATGTGCTTATTTAAATAATGTCGTAGGTTTCATCTAGGTATTGAAATTTCTTTTGTGTTCTGTGTATCTTCTCTAGTTGTTGGCTTGGGGATTTTTTCTCTTCCCATTTTTGTGCAAGTTAATCCTATGGTGAGTTGTGTTGATTGTGCATCTAATAGTTATCGAACAGTTTTTTTGTACCTAACCAAGGTAATTGACTTATTAAGTTCTTTACTTAAGTTTTTGTTAACCTTGCTTAACTTTTGTTTTTGTATGATTTTTTGTTTTCCCTTCCTTTCTTTAAAGTTTGGTTTTTGTAAAGGATTCTTGATTTCCTTTGCAGCTGCTTGCAGAAGTTTCTCTTTAGTTATAGATTGAAATTCTTTAAGAAAGTTTCTTTTAATATCATTCAAGTTTTATTTATACCTCGATTCTTCTTCAATATTGTGCCACTTGTGAGGTATATCATCTAATGTATTCAGGAACATGTGCAACCATACTCTTTCGTCTTGGTAGCCTTATTTTTTCCATTCTTTCTCTCACTTTTGTATGTCGGCCACTGAGTCAAAACCTAGATTAAATATGAGGATATCAATATTTGTAGAGATATTGTTCCCACCGAATCTTTCCACAAAATAAAATGTGGTAGTATTCCATGTTTGAAGTTGGTTTGCATGAGTCTCCCACCATCGAGTTGCTTGGCTAGTGAAGGACTCGACTAGAATTTGTATTATTCCTTGTTCTCCATACTGATTTGGAGACTTCATCGACATGTGCAGATGAATATCTTCGTTCATTAAACCGTAGTGAAGTTATTGTGTATGCATTAGTCGGGATTAATGTTGTCGGTTTTTTTAATTTTCTTTCGGTGACAATAGGGACTACATGAATCGAGATGCATGTTCTAGGTCGTTTGATAGGTATTGTCTCTATGGACCAAAATTATTTGTCTTGAGCTTCATAATTCTCCATCTTCCAATTGTATAGTTCAATATCTGAATTTTGGCCTATCGACAATGGAGAATTGACTAATATTTCTCCTTCAACGTTAGGTTCAACATTGTCTTTTTATTCATGCATTACTTGATATAGTCGATGTGATTCCTAGGCCTTGTTCCATGTCTCAACCCATGGTTTTCCTTCTTTTGGTTCTAGGGGGATTATAATTTTTCTTCCACTTCCTTTTAGTTTGATCCTATCTCTTTCTAAGGATATCATCGCTTTCATGTTTTGACCCTAGAGTCTTCCGAATAGCATAAGATAATAAGGATTTCCTTCAAACAAGTTTATGAATTCAAAGTCGACTCTTGTTGGAATTCCCATTATAGAAGTGATGATGCTTTTGAGAGTGCTAATTGATTCGATGAATCTTTGATTTGCTAGTTTTAAGTAGTTCATTGTCGATTGCAGCATAGGTCTTTCGAGTCAGACCCATGTTTCTTTATGAAGGATGTTCACTTGTGATCCAAAATCGACCATGACTTGTTTAATCATGTAGCCATCGACTTCTAGGTCGACTTGAGGGTCAAATTCGCTTGTGGTTCTATCTTGAGACAGTTTCCTTACACTTTTTACTGGTCTTTTATTTATTTTATATTCTCTCAATATGTTCAATAGGTCGATAAGGAATCATACTGATTTATTTTCTTTTAGTAGTTGTAGGAATTCCTCATTGAAATTGTTTGACATACTTGATTGTCCTTCATTTGACTTATCTTGGTTGATATTTTTAAATAATTTCATTGCTTCTTGCATTATCCTTTCGTCTTTGTCGGGGTCAAGATATGGAACTCTATTCCCTTGTGGATTTGGTTCCTCTAGGTAATTATCTTTACCGACTCTGAATCTTGTGACCACGGGAAGAGTTTTCGAATTAAAAATATCTTGTTTTGGGACTGTATGTAAGAGGTTTACATTTATCTTGGTCATGACTTTTTCCATCACAATAGGACAGTATTCTAAGAAGTGATCTCCTACTCCGCAAATATTACAAAATTTTAAATCAATTCTATCTTTTATCGGGCAGTCTCGATTCATGTGGTCTTCTTTACATAAGTTAAAGTAGTAGTATTGTCCTCAGGCACGTCCTCTGTCGAAGCTTTCTCGTCCTCCTCTACCTCGACCTTAGTATCCACCTCGACCTCAAAATTTATAGTCATTTCCTTGATTGACATCCTAATTGACTGCTTGTGTATGATTGATTAAGTGAATATTTTTTCTGTTCTTATTGTTCAACCAACATTCTTGGGTAGAATGATGATTTTCCTCGCAGATATGACAACACTTGAGACGTACATTTCTTAGATTGTGAGGACATTATCTTGTTGCATGATTGGTCGACGCTTTAGAGTTATCACAATAAGTTTCTATTTGGATGTTCCTGACTATTCAGTCTAAGGCATCCCTAAATTTGCAGTAGTATTTAGTGTGACCTTTGCTAGAGAAAATGGTACACCAAATTTCGCTATGAGCAAGTGATATGTTTTTAATTGTCTGTTGTAGTTTTGTGATCTTTTATTCTAATCTCTTTTCAACACTTGATGAATTAATAGAGCCTTCATCGTCCATTTCAATCCTTTGAGTTGTTTTGAGGTTGTCTTCACATGTCGAAAGGTGATACATTTGTAATGGAGCTCTGATCTTCTACTATAGTCTCGCTATGTACCATTGTACGTACTTGTAATTTTTCATCGATCATGTATGGTATTTGAATCAGTAAATCCTTGAATATTTTTTTGTATACGCACACACTTTCACCTAAATTCTACTTGATTTACTTAATTTTTTGCTCCGCCAGATGGCTTATATCTTGTTTATTAAAGAATGAGAGGAAATTCTGCTTTATTTTGTTCTTCGTGCGTGTTTGATTGTCAATGAAATTCATAAACTAGGTAAGAGCCCTAGCTCGAAGTGTTGCTCCAAATTGAGTCATTTTATTTTCTTCGTCAGCTATATCTACACCATCCTAGTATTTATCACAAATGAACCAATGTCGTTTGGGATCTTCATCTCCTTCATAAATAGGGATTTGATTAAGCCACATTGTTGGTTTCTTTTTAGCAAGTGGAATTATTGAAATATATTTAGTTGAAGTCGACTGGGAGGTTGACATAGTATTATTTTCTGAAGTCGAGGTCAAGCTATTTGATTCAATCAATGTAATTTGCAGATGTTATTTAGTAGGGAGATATTCAACTACTAATTGTACTCGTTCTTGGTTTTTTATTGGGTCTTCCATCTGACAATATTTATCTATATACTCGATGAGTCGTCCTCTACAGGGTTGAGTCATTTCACTTTCACTGTTTGTTGAGTTTGATTCTTTTAAGACTAGTTTCGGCAAGGGGGGGGGCATCTGTGATATCTCTTACATGAATGATTATGTCTTTTGGTTGATTTTGGATATTTCCTTGTGCTTTGATTAATACTGCATTTCTTATTTGACCATTATTATTAGTTCAACACCACACCTATGGTGAATGTGTATTTATATGCAGTCGTTGTTGGAGAAAGACTAGCATGGACTAGTAATTATTATAGGAGAAAGTCATATTGCAGGTCCTGAATTGACGATTTCCATATTGACTTGATCATCAGATTGTGGGCACCATCGACTGCCATACTTAATCACAAGATTTTACTCCTCCCAGGAGTCGCCAGGCACTCTCAAGAGATGCTCCAGTGAACTATCACACCTAGGTAGGTTTTCTATGATATTTTTTGGGATCCTTTTCCTTCTACAAATATTCTCGCTTCTTTTTCTTTTTATCCCGCTCTATTTTTTGAATTTCAGTTAATATTTTGTGAATCTACATTCAACGTGCATATTTCTCACTTGATTTAGTTATATTTTTCTCGACTCCCATCATTTTGGACTTGGGTGTGGTCTGACCTTAGCTTCGACCTCACTTTTAATTTAAACTTCAAATTATCTCATCTCATGGATCATCCAACCCCTCGACATCGACCTAACTTAGTCGCAGTCGACAACGTTTATCATTTTAACTGATTTCATTTCTTTAATAAATAATCCCAAGCTTCTTTGGTATCTTTGCAATTAGCTTCCAAAAATTCTTCCCAGTGTTCTTATCTTTCTCTCCAATTGGAGTTTGAAAGAGGGTCTTTCAGGGCAGTTCGATACTCGATGATGTCTCCTATGCCTTTTTCTAGGCGAAATTTATGCAATAGAGAGGGGGCGGTACAAAGGAACTTGTCATGTAATTCAATATAGAATTTGTTCATAATAGTCTGGACAGATTCTCTATCTTTGACCGCTTGATCTTCGACATAGTCTTTTACAATCCTCTTGAACCACTCATTTAGATTTTTTCTTCCTTTGTTGATGATCTTATGCATCAAATGCTCATCAGGAATGAGTTAGCACATTAGATTGAGTGATTTATTTGTACAATTCTTCTGGTATGGCCTCCAATAATCACTCGTGTGTTTTTGCATAGAAGTGTGTGTGGGATTATGCTAAAGTCAGATAGTTTCTTCGTGCATAATTTATAATACAATTGTTGATTTTTCACCCCCATCATTTGCGTATGTCTGCTAGAGTTAACATCTATGTTCTTTTTTTCTTTAATGCATTCTCGAGTTTAGAACTACTAGCAATGGAACCAATGTTGTAGTCAGGGATAAAGTATGATTAGTTTCCAGTATATCATCACATAAAGAAATACACATTATAGAATCATATATAGAAGCACACAAGAATATAGATAAACATACACAATAGTGGGAGAACCATCAAATCATTTTATTAGATGAACCCAAAAAAACCTATGTATTTCCATTACATGATGATGCATATATATTTTTGTTTTGTATAGTTTCTATTCAATTACTTTAACTACTGCATCGGTTGACTCTAACTGCCTATTTGACTGAATTCCCTAACCTACTACTACAGTCGAATCGACTAGGGGGTCTAGTCGGTAGAGCTAACTAGCCCCTAAAACACCCCCTCCCTCCCT
>ML797109.1:51359-61493 GCA_009831015.1 Picea engelmannii
TTGCCTTGTAAAAGTATATTGTAATTTCATTGTAAATCTGGACCGTTCATTATAAGGTCGCAGATCTAACGGTAGAGATTATGTTAGGGTTTTTTGCCCTAGAAGGCAACCCTCTTTTATGAGGGAAATGTATTGCGACTATGTATGATGGTGAGTATTATATTCTGAGAGAGGAGACTGTGAGAAAAAAAGAGGAAGTTACAACGGGTTTTGTTGTAGGTTGTATCCCTTCATTTTGCTGGATAATAATAAAGAAAGGAACTAACAAATTCTCTGGTGGACGTAGCCCACACTGGGTGAACCACGTAAATCTGTGTCTCTCTTGTATTGTGTATCTTCTGTGTTTTATTTCTGAATTTGTTTTATTCTATTTCTCTGCGGTCCTATTTTTCTAACAAGAGGGGGAGAGAGAGTGAGATAGCGGGATATGGAGTGCGGGAGAGAAGGGTATGTGAGAGAGAGAGAGGGAGGGAGGGAGGGAGATAGAGTGTTAAGTACCAAATAACTTAATACAAAATACCACAATAGTACCAAATATATATGAATGCAATCACCACACAAGATATATGGAACAATATAGAAAACCACCACTTTATTATAAGAAACCCTTGAGGTAGGGAAACACCATACAATGGATCCTATTATGGAAGAGATCCTCTCCTGTTCACTTTCCTCTTCAAGGGGGAAACCTCCTAATGAACTTCATCTCCAAATACAATACTTCTCTTCATATCCCATTACATTCCTTGAATCCCTTTATATAGTGCTACCAACCACCTAAGAACATTCTAGAGGAGGAACCTTCTAGAAGTATAACCTTCTAGTAAGTCCTCTTACATTTATTATATATAACTACCATAATGGGCCTTATTTAATACTATAGTGGACCTAGTCCACCTTACATTGAATGGAATCCATTATTATCACTATGGGCCCTCTGGGCCCCCACTACCTCTCTAGCTACCTAACATTCCATCCCCCTTATGAAAACATCGTCCTCAACGCTTGCTATGAAGGTGTACAACCATATACTAGGGTCCCATGGATAAGTGTGGACCATATTGATGAAGTAGACTAGAGAACTAGGGTGCCATGTAGAAATGAAAGAAACCATGCTGAAATAGTCCAACCACCATTGTAAACCAGGGTCCCATGTCCAAGTGTTCATGTGAACTCCACCCAGAAGATATATGAACTCAAGAACCAACTGAAAATGATCCTCCAAAGAGCTACATTGATCATGGGGATCCAAATATGTAGTTCTCTCCATATCCAAAAAAGCATCTAAATAACGCACTATTACTAGAGAATACTGAAAAGTAGTATTCATAGAAGGCTCTGGACAACTCTCCATAATGTCCTCAGCATAAGGTGGAGTAGAGTCATCAAATAAAAGATGAAAGTACTTATCATCCCAAAGATTACAATTTTCCATATACCAATCATTTTTGAATTTTCACTATCCTAGGCTCAAGCATGAGGTTTATTTCATTTAGAATGTACTTGAACCATAAACAAATGCAACAACACCATACACAAGTGTTGCAATAACCAATATCACAAGAAGAATAACCATGCACAAGAACATAAGAAATATCCTGGGAAAACCCTTCTCAACCAAGGGAAAAACCCAAGAATCCTTTTCTATATTCTCAATAGAAGATCCCCCAACCATAAACCCTATATTCTCACAAGAGGGTGCTTCTACAACCTTGAAAATAACACCCAAGAGAGGTGTGCACTTCAGCCTTACAAATGTTGCTGAAATTTCCAAATGACAAGTGACAAGTGTGAGAGTGTGTGTTTCCTCAATGGGGAAATAACCTATATTTATACAAGACCAAACACATATATAGGTGTGTCTATTGGCACAATAGTGCCAACCTCAATAACTTAGTAATATAATTAATTATTATGATAAACATTAATTATCTTTCACATATGGCGGGGACGACTTGTACCCTTTACATCACAATTAGGGTTACAAGTAAATCTTACACTTAGACAATATAGCGAGGGATTCACACATCAACTAGTTCTCAACCACTAGGGACATGTACACCTGTGCTCAGCCACATGGACGTCATACTCAACATATCTCTATCTCAACTGATTCCATAGGAGAATCATCTGGAGTACCATCTCAACCTGAATCAAGTGAGTCCACATGAGTAAAAGGAAGGAGACCATCTCAAGCTGACTCAACTTAGTCCAGAAGAGTACAAAGAAAGAGACCACACATCATAAAAAATCAGTCCATAGTCTGATGCACACTCATCACATGGGAACACACCTCACAAGGGCACACATCGACTCAACTCAGTCTAGAGGAGAATGATACATCCATCACATGGGAACACCGAACACATGGGCTCTCTCACAGGTCAACTCAACTCAGTCTTGATGAGAACGTATCCTGGAGAATGTCACATGACGTTGCAATCATCAACACTCCCTCTCAACTAGGGATGAATTCTCCACCAGGTCAAGTCTCTCATGGAAGTACTCGAACTTTGTCCTGGCAAGATGTTTGGTGAATACATATGCAATCTTCTCATGTGTAGAAAGGTATTGCATGTGTACTACTTTCTTCTGCACCATATCTCTGATATAATGGTATTTGATCTTAATGTGTTTTGATTTGTCATGAAACACAAGATTCTTTGAGAGCTTCACACAACTTTGGTTATTGCAATGGATAATAGTGGAATCCATCTCACGATCAAATAAATATGCAAGGATATTGCGAAGCCACACTGCTTCGCAGACTTCCACACATAATGTTATGTACTTTGATTCTACAGTACTCAAAGCCACAGAGTTATGTTTCCTACTACACCAGGAAACCATGGCAAACCCCAAAGTAAAACCAAAACCATATGTTCTCTTCTAGTCCACTGTTCTCCCTTCCCAATATGCATCGGCATATCCCTGTAATCTCATGTCTACACCAAAGGCATATCTCAGGAAATATCCAACCGTGCCTTGTAGATATCTTAATACATGCTTTTGCTTCTATCCAGTGAGTTCGTCTCGGATGACTCATGAACTGACTGAGTACGTTCACTACATAGCATATATCAGCTCTGGTGTTAACCAGATACATCAATGATCCAATAAAATATTGGTAAATATGTGGATCAATCTCACCTGAATTAGTAGAAGCCTTGTTCATTTTATTCAGATCCATCACCATCGGTGTAGGCATGGATTTGTAGTCTGTCATACCGAATTTATTCAATATATCCACTGTATATTTTCCTTGAATCAGGAAAATATCGTCAATCCTTTGCCATACTTCTATCCCCAAGAAGTAATGCATCATACCCAGATCCTTCATCTCGAATTCATAAGTCAATGCATGCTTGCATTCAACAATAAGAATTTCTGAATAGGTGAGGAATAAATCATCAACGTATAGGACCAAAATTAGGCACTCATCACCAACAATGTGATAATATAGGTTTGGATCAACAAAACTCTTGTTGAAGCCCAAACTCATCAAGAATCCATCCATATTCTTGTACCAAGCACAAGGTGCCTGCTTTAGTCCATACATGGATTTATTCAACCTGCACACATGAGACTTTTGCTCATGTATCACGAATCCTTTTAGATGCTTGATGTAAAATTCTTCCTCAATCTCACCATTGAGAAAGGTTTTGTATAAATCCATCTGATGTAGTCTCCAACCCATGGATGCATCTAGTGCAATGATCAGATGGATGGAAGTGTATCGGGATATAAGAGAAAATGTCTCCTCATAATCAATTCCCTCTACCTGTGAGAATCCTCTTGCCACAAATCTCGCTTTGTACTTCTCGACACTTCCATCAACTGCATTCTTGATATTATAGATCCACTTGGAAGTCACTACATACTTCCCTTCTTGTCTCAGAACAATATCCCATACATCATTCTTCATGATGGACTAATACTCTTATGTCATGGCATCTTTCCATACCTGCTGACCTGTTGCTTCTTCATGATAAGAAGGCTTATTATCAATGATGTGGCTCATGGATGAAACATAGCTTGAGAACCTATGTGGTCTCTTCCTCTCTCAGAATTTTCCTCGAGGAGATGCATTTTCCTCTGCCTCCTGCAAAGTTTGTTGAGCCCAGGCAGACCTTTTATGGCCTACTACAATGTCTCCGAGAACATCAATTGGAGCTACTGGATCAACTGGATCAATGATTGTCTCCCTTTGAACTACTGAAGGAGGAGAAGGTATTGTTTCTTCCTTCTTCTCAAATAGTTTTACTTCCTCCGAGTTAAGTGACTCCCTTTGAAGTCTGAAGGATAGACATATTTCTTTTTCATTATTTGTTGACCTGGAGACATCCCATGTCTTCTCAGGTCCTCTACTTCCTCTACAATACTTTGTTGGCCTCCTATACTAAGATAATAACCAATTTGACCTCCTATAGGGATAACAATCAAAATGGCCTCCTGTATTGGGATAATAAACAACTAACATAAATGGGCTCTTGTACCAGGGATAATAGCCCTTCAATAATGAAATAAGAAATCTGGCCTCCCGTAGGGATAACAACCAACATGGACTCTTGAACTAGGATAATAACCAATATGGTCTCCATAAGGGATAACAACCAAACAAAAATTGGAATCCCATACCAGGGATCATGGTCCAAGTCATGAGGTCTCCCACACCAGGGATAATACCCTTCATCATCAAAAGCAAGCAACTACAGCGTAATGATGAAATCAAATAAGGAATGTAGTACAAAACTTACCTTGGTGTACAGTCATGCTCAATCTTGCTTTTGGTCATTCTAAGAAAGCTCAGAAGAGGAAAGCCTCATCTTTCATGTCTTCATCTCTCTGACGTGGTTCTGGATCAACGTCAATAGTGGATGCAAGTTGTCTTCCTTTCTTCCTAGTAAGACAATTTCTCACAATGTGTCCATACTTGTCACATCTGAAACACTAAATTCTTCACTTGTCTTTTTTTTGTTTATGACCTAAATTTGATGAAGTATTCTTACCTTTGAATTCTTTACTGAAGCTTCTTCTATTTATTCCTCCTTTCTTTGTATGAAAAGAAAGAGCATGATTGTCGTCATGAGGAGATTCTTTCACTCCTCTAGCTATAAGTTTGATTTCCTCATGAGTACAGTCTTCCCATAGATGATCAAAAGTAGGTAGTTCTTATCTACCACTGATACTTTGAAGAAATGGTTCTCAATGTATTGGAAGAGCATTGAGAGTGGTTAAGACAAGTTCTATGTCTGATATAGTTTCTCCAATGGCACCTAGCTGATCTTTGATCTCTAAAATCTTCATGAAGAAGGTAGCAACAGTGTCAACTTTTGTCATCTTGATATTTTGAAGTTGGATCTTCAATGTAAGAGCTCCTAGGGTGTTGTTAATCTCAAACATATTCTTCAATGATTCATACATCTCATAAGATGTCTTCAGGTCGGAAATACAAGGTAGGATATGATCTCTCACTGAGTAGATGATTATCTTCCTTGCCTTGACATCATCTTCCTTCCTTTCTTCCTTTTCTTCATCGATAGTTGTCTTTGATAGAGCCTTTTGTATCAAACTCAATAGGTCATCCTCTTCCAGGGTGATCTGTAGTCTTGAATTCTAGGAATTGAAGTTGTTTGATCCATCAATCCTATCTTCCACCAAGGTTATGTTACTCATGGTTTGCAGCTTCTTCTACAAACCCTTAGCAACCAGGATAGGAAACCTAATAGCTAGGCTAGGATAGAAACCTTAGGTTTCATTAGAATTATGACTGCCAATAATAAGAATTTATAAGGTCACAGGAACACTGGTGAGTTGTAGAAACCCTAGAACCGAAATTTCCACAGAAAATTGTGGAACCCTAGAAACCCTACGACCAAAAATCCAAAATTTTTGAAAATTCAATTTGAGAGTCTCTGGAGGTGCATTGAAGGAGGAAGTACACTCCTATGTCAAATTTATCCCCAAATTTTCAGTGTAGGGTGATGAAATAGAAAAAAAAGAGAGGGTCATACTTTTTCCTTCAGAAACCCTAGAGGGTTGTACAATTTTCATAAAAGGGGACGACTGGATTTAAAGCTTGTTCAATGGCTCTTTCAAGTCCTTTGCTATGATACCATGTTGAAATTTCACTATGATAGGCTCAAGCATGAGGTTTATTTCATTTAGCATGTACTTGAACTATAAAAAAATGAAACAACACCATACACAAATGTTGCAATAACCAAGATCACAAGAAGAATTACCATGCACAAGAACACAAGAAATATCCTGGGAAAACCCTTCTCAACCAAGGGAAAAACCCAACAATCCTTTTTTATATTCTCAAGAGAATATCCCCCAACCATAAACCCTATATGCACACAAGAGGGTGCTTTTACAACCTTGAAACTAGCGCCCAAGAGAGGTGTGCACTTCCTCCTTACAAGTATTGCTGAAATTTCCAAGTGACAAGTGACAAGTGTGAGAGTGTGTGTTTCCTCAATGGGGAAATCACCTATATTTATACAGGACCAGACAAAGCAATAGGTTTGTCTATTGGCACAATAGGGTCGACCTCGATAAATCATTAATATAATTAATTATTACAATAAACATTAATTATCTTTCACATATGGCGGGGCCAACTTGTACCCTTTACATCACAATTAGGGTTACAAGTAAACATTACACTCATACAATATATAAAGGGATCCACACGTCCACTAGTGCTAAGCCACTAGGGACATGTCCACCTGTGATAAGACACATGGACGGCATACTCAATAGATCTCTATCTCAACCGAGTCCACAAGAGAATCATTTGGAGTACCATCTTAAGCTGAATCAACTGAGTCCACAGGAGTACAAGGCAGGAGACCATCTGAAGCTGACTCAACTCAGTCCAAAGGAGTAAAAAGAAAGATACCACATGTCATAACAGCTCAGTCTAGAATCTGATGCACATCCATCACATGGGAACACCCCTCATAGGGTCACACATAGAATCAACTCAGTTCAGAGGAGAATGATACACCCATCACATGGGCACACCCAACACATGGGCTCTCTCATAGGTTGAATCAACTCAGTCTAGAGGAGAACGTATCTTGGAGAATGTCACATGATGTTGAAATCATAAAAAATCCTCACAATATTCCTCATAATTATACCAATCATATATTTCTTGAGTATATTCTGATGTGATGTCAATGTACATGATATTCCTAATATATCTCTCATGTGTTGCAAGTCTAATCTCTTCAATAACTTTCATATCGTGTTGAAATTTTGCATTGGAGGCTTCCAATTTGCATTGTAGGGCCATGAGGGATTGAAAGTGAGTATCCATGGGAAACATCACATATAAGATACCAAAATAAATCTATTAAAATCATCTATCCAATGGAACTAATCTGGTAGCAATCTAATCACCCTGTGCAAAGTTATGAACTCTACAGTTCCATCACCGTCACGAAAACCCCCAAAAATGGTTGATTTTAAATCAGCTATATCTTCTCTTTTGGAGCTCTGATTCGGGTGATTGTATTTTTTGAAATCATCTATTTTTGAAATAGAAACTCAGATCTATAATATTTTTAGAAAATTCGACCTCTAGATGCTACATAGATCAAAATATCGTGTCGACATCCGCGGAAAAAACCCTAAAGAATTGCATATTTTAAATGTCGATATCTTGACTTCCTGGACTCCTTTTCGAACTATTTTTTTTTCAAATTGGGTGTTTTTATGAGAGGAACTCAGATATAAAACTTATTTCTACATTTTTTCACAAAAATATACAGGATTTTTCTAGAATTTCGCAACCCTCTTTTTCTTCTCCGAAACAATCTGCAAAAATAAAAAACAATTCTCACACTTCTTGCCAAGGAAAGTGTTCTGATACCATTTGTTAAGTACCAAATATTGAATATAAAAGCACCAAATTACATATACAAGAACAATATGCAAAATATCCTTTATTATTATCAAACCCTTAGGGTAGGGAAACACCATACAATGAATCTTATTATGGAAGGGATCATATCCTATTCACTTTCCTCTTCGAGGGGGAAACCTCCTAATGAGCTTTAGCTCCAAATACAATACTTCTCTTCATATCCCATTACATTGCTTGAAACCCTTTATATAATTCTACCAACCACCCAAGAACATTCTATAGGAGGAACCTTCTAGAAGTATAACCTTATAGTAAGACATCTTACATTTATTATATCTAACTACCATAGTGGGCCTTATTTAATACTATAGTGGACCTAGTCCAACTTACATTGAATGGCCTCCACTATTATCACTATGGACCCTTAAGGCCCACCACATTCTGATGTTTCCATGGGATTGGTTCTCTAGCCTAATGTCTTCATGTAGTGTCGGTAGGCCTCCATGCACCTCTAGATTGTCTTCGTTTCTGGTTCTTTGTTGGTTCATAAATGTGTTGATTCTCACTCCCTTTCCTTCATGATTGTTGTTTCTCTATATGATGTAGATGGCGATATACAACAACTGTAGGAATCTAACCTGTTTTCTTCAAATTTGCAACACATTGTGCCTTTGATTCAATTACCTCATTGGCTTCATGATTGTGTCATTCCTGTGGTTTTGCTTTATTTCCTTCTATAGACTATGTCTATGATTCAACTTTGGCCTCAACAATAAATTCTTTGCTGGCTTCCGTGGGCCCATATTTCTTACTAAGAGACACATCCTGCAATGTGATTTTCTTTTTCTTGTACCACAACTTCAAAAAATTCTTTTGCACATTAATATTAACGGTACCCATTGATTCTATCCAAGGATATCCCAAAACAATATCCAATCATCCATATCTGTAGCATGAAAATATGAATGCAACACATATTTATCCATAGTGATCTTCAAATATTTAAAAATTTGAACATGTTTATCAACAACCCGTGTGTTGTGAATATTCTGTGCAGGAACTTGCAATCTATTAACCAACTAAACATTGATAAAATTTTGTTGGCAACTAGGTTAATAGAAACAATGACATTTTCTTTATGAATACAACCATGAACCTGTAATATAGATTTGTCACATGAAAATAAACCCTTGGTGCTCTCTTTATCTTGTTTTCCAACATGATACTACCTATCTAAAACCAGTTTTTCCAATTCTTCATCTAGAAGTCTCATCAGCTGGAAATAGTCCAATGATTCCTTCCATGCTGAGGCATCCTCTCTAAAATGAAGAAATAACATAAATTTCCACCGTTCTTTCCATTCAGACTTGTGGGACTTTCAAAATTATTCAATACTAGGACCATTATCATTCCTAGTAAAATGCATCTTGCTTGGAATAAATCTTCAACTAAAAAATAAAGCTTAAAAATAACTTTACTCTGTAAATCGTGCGTTTTTTTTCCAGAAAAACCCTGAAAACTGACGAATTTAAAACACTGATAACTTCACTTCCCGGACTCTGTTTCGACCGATGTTTTCTTTGAAATTGGGTATTTTCTGAGAGGAATTAAAATATCCAATGTTATTTTCCAAATTTATCTAAGAAATCTTCATATTGAAACCTAAAGTGTGCTGCCCTCTTTTTTCCCTAGAAAACAATTTACAAAAAAGAGCAAAAAATTATTCCCTTCTTTGGCCAAGGAAAGTGCTCTAATACCAATTGTTGAGTACCTGAATATATATGAAGATAAATATTAAAACAACCAAGAATATCAACAAGAATAATCCAAACCATATTCACCAAATACTAAACACAAGAAATAGAGAAAACCCTTGAGTTAGGGTAACACCATTTATTATTCCTTATGGAAGGAATGCACTCCTCAAGCAATGTTTGATACAATCACAATATTCTTCACTATGCTTCAATACATTGCTTACACTTATTTATATATCCTTTTCTATCTTCTAGGAACATTCTAGAGAATGAATCTCATATAAATCCTATTTATTATATCTAAGTACCATGATAGTGGGCCTTATTTAATAATATAGTGGACATAGTCCACCTTACATTGAATGGCCTCCACTAATATTACATAACCAAATTCCCATTGGGTACCTCCCTAGGTACCCCATATTACCTCCCTAGGTATACTACAGAGAGAGAGAGAGAGAGAGAGAGAGAGAGAGAGAGAGAGAGAGAGAGAGAGAG
>ML797109.1:74230-99889 GCA_009831015.1 Picea engelmannii
TGTCCCAACCCTTTAGCCTTTCCTCAAGCTTTAGGAGAAGTTCAAGCACAGCAGTTGGAGGACAAAGAAGAGGAAGAGCCCAAGATCAGGATCGTGGAACGGTGACCGGCCTCAGAAATCATTGTAAGTTGGTTCATATTGAGTTTAATGAAAAAGATGCTTTTCCCGTGCCGAATACATGAGTCTTATCTATGTTATTTGATTTGTGTTTTATCTCTAACCCTATAATAGATCAGTAGCATGCATGCATAGTCTTGTCTTGATTGCAGAGAAGCTTTTGGAAGGAGCAACAGCAGCAAAGGGATAAGAAGCTCAACGGAGGATCTACTTCAACCGTCGGAAAAAGGTTGGTTTATTCTTCTCTTGTGTGCATGTGAAAAAAAGGGGGTTTTAGATTCGGGTAGAAGGTTAAAAGTAGCTTAGGAAGGGTCATGATCTGCATGCGAGTTTAGAACCCTAGCTTGCTAGTCCGTAGGGTAGAATACCCCACAACACTAGGTGTAACCCACTGAGATGGATTCCCTCTCCTAGGAAATTTTTAAAACCCCCCCAACCACCTTAGCTCAAAGATAGGATTTGTGCCACTAGTACTGTGATATTATCTCTAACACACAATCTAGTTTAGCACAATGAATCTAAGTGTTGGAGTTCACCAAGAGAATTGTCGATGGATGATGGTTGCATCAACAAGTTTGGTGAAGAGTTTGTTTTTTCCAAAGGAAATATCCTATCACCAATGGTTGATGATCAGGGGTTGTCAAAATTAAAAAAATCATTTTTATCAACCAAGAGAAATCACAGATCGTCGATGGTCGATGGTCGGGGACCGATAGAATTAGCGAGGTTTTTGGTTCATCCAAGAGAAGTTGTCAATCACTAATGGAGAAAATAGAATGATGACATGTTTTTCTATGTCAACATCCACATGTCCTACCACATCAACATCCACTTATAATGCCACATTATCCAAGTTTCCATGTTAATGTCCATGTGTCATGCCACGTCAAGATTTACATGTCATGCCACATCAGTAAGATTGTCATGTCATCCAAGTGATGGTCGATCATCAGTGATCAAGGTTTGGTGGAATTTGTAAGAAAGTTAGTTTATGAGGAAATTGGTCAATGGTAGATCGTCGATGATCGGGGTTCAACGAGATTTGTGGGAAAAAATGGGGTGACAAGAGAAACAAGCAATGATCAATGGTCGATGATCGAACTTCGTGGAAATCGGTGAGCAAGTTTGGTTCACCAAAGGAATAGTCAATCATTGATTGCCAATAGAGCTTGGATCAATGACTGATATTTTCCTTGATTTCGAGATCCATGACCTAGATTAAAAAGGTTGTTATAATATTAAAACAATCAGTTTTTCTATGAAATTTTCAGATTTTTGAAGGTCTTAAACTTGCAAGGTGATTTTGAGACCCTAAATAACATTTTTAAGCGGTCATTTTTTGCAAGAATAGGGTGTGTACCAAGGTACGCCTTGTCTCTGTAGATTAATTTAAATAACTTGAAAATAAATTTCCAACAAGCTACTCTGGGCACAAAATAGAGCCTGTATGAGAAAGTTACAGTTGAAACAGTTAAGATAGAATGTTGACACCAATTTACTTCCATAGGGAATAACGCCTTGCTCAAAAGTTTGTTTTGGACATAGGAGTAGTCTATGGAAATATTATGAACCATAGAATCCATCCATGGAGTCATATTTGGAATATGGGTATGTAAAATTGTGCAAGAAGAGAAAAACGACATATGTAGCATACATGGATAAATGGGAAAAATAATCTAAACTTCTTCAGACTACAACTTTCATCTCAGAGCTCAAATTTGAGAAAGAAAATGATTCCTGGAAAGGTCTTCAGGTGGAGGGGACATCAACTTGCCAAGAATTGAATTGGGCACTAAACGTTTCTCAGAAAGTAATAAATTAAATTTTGTAGTAGTAAGTGAGTAGAAATTGCAGCTTGTGAATGTTGTAACATTTTTCTCAAAACTCTAAATGGGGCAAGAGTACAGTCATTGGAGATTTGTTTCAAAGAGGAATGTGTCTAAGGAATCAAATTTTGACATAGCGCATTATGTTATTCGTAAATTTAGATGAATAATAACCTGTAATCTAGTTAATGGAATGTTTTATATTATGAATGTGCTAACAACAATTCTTACATGCACATTTCTTGCAGAATTAGAGGTACAAGAAAAAATGGGTTCTTATATGAGGACTAAAGTTATAGAATATTCCCAGGGATATTATAGCCATGAGGAAGAGGTCATAGGTTTGCATGTCAGCATGGGAAATGATGAGACATATTCAAATGGAAGAGGAGGCAGGTAGGGGCCTATAACTACGAGAAGTATGAAGAGAGAAGTGAAAAGCTATAGGGTCGATAATGAAAGGATTATGAAGGATTGAGAAGAGATATTTCAAAGTATGAACATGCTATAGAAGCAATCTAATAAATACTATGGAAAAAAGTAAGAAACTAGTGCTAGACAAGTGATCACATCTAGATTCTATAGCAGAAGGGATGATCATGGGAGTGACATGCAGTCATGAAGCATGAACAAAAACCATCATTCTCTAAGGAAAACCACTAGAATAACTCATGCAATATCAGGGCCAGGGAGCAGCCCAAGTTTGTCTCCTATCAGGAGGTAAAGAAGAAGGCCTGAGGCATACATATTGCAAAGTGAACTCAGGAAAATCAAGCCACCAAATTTCAATGGTGATCATAGGAAAGGAGAGTAGGTTGATTCCTGGCTATTGGAAATGAAGAAATATTTCCAATAGCATAATTACCCCTCAAGAGTAGAAGCTAGAATTTCAACCTACAACTTACAAGGAAAGGAAGCCATGTGTTGGTATCAGCTTAAACATGCCAAAAACCTTGATGAGAAGAGGTTCTCATGGAGTCAGTTCAAAGGATATTTCCAAGAGAAATATTTGTTCGAGCACTACGATGAAATAAAGATGAAATATTGATTTGAACTCAAGTTGGGAAGCGTGACAATGGATGAATATGATAAGAGATTCTTTGAGTTTTTGCAGTATGTGGACTTCATAAAGGATGAAAAGGTAAAAATCCAAATGTTTATGAGTGGGTTAACTTCTTTCTACAATGAAAATATACAATATGATAACCCTATGAATTTGGAGGAAGCCATAATGAGAGAAAAGTATCTTTATGAGAATAGGAGAGGAAGGCTAGTTTTCCAAAAATGTTGGAATGACAAGATGAAGGGTAAAGGGGATCAAAGGAAGAAAGGTTTTAAGCCACCCTTTTTTAAGAACAAATCCCAATCAAACAAACAAGGTGAGTCAACCCAAAATGAGCACAAGAATGAAAATTCATTTGGGAAAAGGCCAAGGAACCAACCTGTACAATGCTAGGGATGTGAGGGAAATCACTTATATAGGGATTTCCCTCTCAAAGGAGAAAGAATGAGAATTGTACACAACATTCAGGAGGTTGAAACAATGGAATACATGGGATGAAGAATGCCAAGGATTTATGAAACCTTGGACAACAAGAAAGGAAAGTATCAATCCTTCATGATTGAAGTGGAAGGTAAGATTGATAACCAACCCATAACAATTTAATTGATTCTAGAGCTAGACATAGTTACATAAACTCTAACATTATTGAAATATTTCACTTGCAAAGGTGTAAGCATAACAAATGTTTGTTAGTTCAGTTAGCCACCGGGGTTGAGAGGAAAATCAATGAGCTACTTAAATATTGTCCAATAGACATGAATGGACTCAACACAAAGGTAGATGTGAAAATCATACCATTGGGTTCATATGATTATCTAATTGGTGTGGATTGGTTGGAAAATAACCATTATTGATTACCATTTTGGTCATCAGTTTCTAGATGGAAAAGTGTTTCCAAGCCCCCCTCAAATTAAAATACTTGTGCAAAGTATCACCCACTTTCGTGCTAAGTTGACACAATGTTCTTGGAAAAATTATCAAGACACTTGACTGATTGCCAAGCATGTCCCTTTTTCTCACTCGTATCATTTGCACTATCCTATTTCATACTCTTAACTGATACATTAACATAACATGTCTTATAACCCTTGTGCATCACTCTATCATATAAATCACCTTATCTACATGACCTTTGATGAGAGAGTAAATGAATTTAATAAAAAAAACCTAATTAATGCTATGTTATATTACAATTTTTGGATCACTTTACAATATACCCAACATATTATTATATGTCTACATGTCCCAATTTCCAAGATACATCTCATCACTCACCCTTCATAAAGTTATATCATTCCTTTAGATTTATTCCATGCTCCAAAACTAAAGATAAATATTATTATATGTTATCTTTATTTAACCAAAACCAAAATTTAGCTTTAACTTGCACCATATATCACTATATGTCAAGCACTTTATTATATCTCATATAAATATCCTCATGACCTCTCATATCAAAGGATTATCACTCTTGTTAATTAAGTTTAGCTTTAACTTGCACCGTATATCACTATATGTCAAGGAATTTATTATATCTCATATAAATATCTTCATGCCCTCTCATATCAAAGGATTATTACTCTTGTTAATTAATATTATGAGTTGTAGAGCCCATATTTATTTAATAAAGTATGGTGAGGATTACAATGCAAAATAAGGATAGGAAACATTCTTAAAACAAGTGTTGCATGATAGCATAGTCCCTTCCAGGGTGGAGCTAAAATGAATGCACAGGTAATTTGAGCATAGTCCCTTTGAGGTTGGAGCTAAAATGAATGCACAGGTAATTTGAGCATAGTTCCTTCTAGGCTGGAGATAAAATGAATGCACAGGTAATTTGAGATGAATGTTGTTTATATAATTAGGAATATGCTACAGGGAAACAAATCCACTTCTCGATTTTGAATTATAATTATTGGGGGCTTGTCAACGTTTCCCTGTATATTACTATGCAATTTTAAATACACAACAATATCATGAAACATCTCATATAAATATGCACGTTACAATCCTTCACACTTTACAATCACAACACTTTTAACGTTACAATCTCAACACTTTTAACCTAGTATGCAACAGAGGATAGATTTATACTATCAACATATGCATATCATAATAATTGCGCGATATTGTTGGAACAAGCTTCTAGATTGAAATTTTTTCTCATATTTCAAGTGAAACACATATGTATAATAGACATGCAGGCTCTAAGTACGTATACATATAAATACAATATTTCATTGTTGTAAGAACTATGCTCAACAAGTAACTCAACATGGCTTATATACTTAGATTGCAACAACTCAAATTCAAAGTTTAATAATTTTATGTAGTACTATAAATGGTCTCACTTATTTAAAGAAGAGACCTTGAATTCATGTAAATAAAATACATAAGCAAAACCAAACTATATAAAACCAATGAAATCATGTCATCTCTTTCTCATTTTTTACCAACATAAATACTCAATTTCAACGAATAGGAGCATAACCTCCATACATGTCTTCAATACCTGTCTTGTTGGAAGATTGGTTGTTGTCATTGATGTCAACCCTAGTCATGGGTTTTGGACCGCAAGATTGATGAAGGTATTTAGACATGAAGGACAATGCACATGCATATAAAACACCCATAGATGGATAGTATACATCATGTTGTTTCCGGTGGTATGTGGAACGTCACGTGGATCCTCATGGTTGAGGAGAAATGAATTTTTGAAGATGACAAAGTGAATTGAAGAAGGAAGTACATGTAGGCCTTGAAGATAATTAAAGAAAAGAATTACAAAATAAGAAACTGTCAGGTCTGCCTTAATGTTAAAAGGAAGTGAAATAAATGGTATAAATACATATTTTTATATATTCATTTTATACAAAAGTCTAATTGCAGAGGAAATCAGAAGTAAAGAAGGTCGGATTTCAAGGGAGGATGAAGTATTTGGTGATGTGTTCTAAGGTATGTTATTTACAGGTCATCTTACCATTTTTGCTATAATTTTTTTTCTAGAATGATTCAGATGGTGAAATTGCTATGGTATTGATAAGACATATCAAGGTACCTGTGGTAAAATTTTCAGCTCTTGATTCGCTATAATTATGGAGATACACTCTATGGAAGATAGGGTTTTTGACCAATCCTGAAGCTAGTCAATAAACAGGTGTTCTGGGTAAAATAGTCATAACCTCTTCATAGAGAATCCAAATGAAGTGGGACCAATTTCATTAGAAATAGTACGAACTGTAGTTTCTTCTGTGCGAGTTTCAGAATCTGATGTTAAATATTGAGCACGGGGCATTATGTACAAGTTCGTTCTCCTGAATAAACCATAATTGAACAAGGTCTACCATTCTCTCTATAACTTCTTTTTGGGGAGGATTCAAGGAGTGAAAATTGGAGAAGTTTCATATAATACATTGAGTAATATTATCTATGGGATGAGAGTATTCCAATAATTTAATAATTGCAGAAATTGAAGAAGTCTTAGGAAGCATTATCAGGTTCTATGTGATGGTTAGTTGATGGTGATGATTTAATGCAAAGTTTTATTATCTTTCATATATGCTTGGGTGGAAGGAAGGGGAAAGGATGGAGAGTTCAAATCTCTCTTGATATTGGAGGATTGTATCTTCCTCTTGGAGGTTTATCCCTCCCTTTACATTTGGAAGTTGTAGCTACCTTTGGAAGTCATTACTTCCCTTGAACAATAACTATTGATTATTTCTCATATATTGTGCATGGTGTATTGTGGTGTATTGGTGTAACTCTTATACTATTGTTCATTTCTCATTGGATATAATTGAATGGTTTAAGTATAAGTTGATTTTTTGTTTAAATTGTACTTGATACTGATTCACCCCCCTCTCAATATCAACAATTGGTATTAGAGTGGGTTACCTTCAATGCAATTTAACCACTGGAAGGAAGATCCTAAGAAGAAATGGAAGACGAAATTCCAAATGGGATTCCACCATTTGATGGAATCAATTTTGAATACTGGAGTAATAGAATGGAAACTTACTTGAAATCTCTTGGGGCAGATGTTTGGTTCTCAGTTGCTTCAGGATACAATGCTTTGAAGAAACCAAAGACTGCAGCTCAAAAGGAAGTAAAAAGAAACAACAAATTAGCAATAGATACCATCCTGAATGGATTGACAGATTCAGTGAAATCCAAGGTGGGATCATGTGCATCATCAAAAGAGATTTGGGACAAGCTACAAGACCTTTATGCAAGGGAAGAAGTAGTAGAAGAAGAAGAAGTTGAAGAAAATTACAACATCTGATATTTCAAAGAAGCAAATAGAGGTCATCTCTTTTGATTTAATTATGAAGGAGTAGGACATGTTGAATTTAAATGTCCTCATCCAAGGATTGAAAGAAATGACACTGAAGAAGAAAATTCCAATGAAGAAAAATAAAATCATGAAGCAAAAATTATTCAACAAGAAGATGAGAATCTTAAAAAATTGAAGCATGTTGAGATTGAAAATAGAAAGCTCAAAGACACACATAGAAAATTAAGAAGTGATTTGAGTAGTTGTGAAAATACAGTTGTAAGCTTGAAGAAACAATTAGTAGACTTTGAGAAACTAAGAGAAGAAAACATTTCCTTGAAAACTGTACTCGAAGAAGAAAGAAGAATAGGAGAAGTAAGGAATGTCCGAATGATGAAGAAAGAAGAAGATTGTGAGAAACTTGAACAAGAAGTTGTCTCATTGAGGAAGAGCTTAAGAAACTCTCAAGTGCCAAAAGACTTAATACATCTTGGATGCATGGGTGAAACATCATACAAAGAAGATGAAAATACCAACAAGAAGGTTGAAGAAAGAGCTACACAGACAATTGATGAGAAGTGGACCAGGATACCAGAAAGAAGGAATGATTACAAAAGAGATGAATATCTAAGAAGACCTCCTACCTTCAGGAATCGAAGAAACTTCAATCAGTATGAAGGAAACTACAGAAGAGTAGATCATGAACCCAAATGGACTACATCACAAAGAAGGCCACTTACTCCAAGGTATCAAATTTTGTTTCTTGGTCATTGCTATACTTGCAAAAATTTTGGACATAAGACAATTAATTGCAGAATCAGTGAAAGGAACAAATACATAGGAAACATGAATGGTGTAAATAGAAGATATGGAAATAATCGTGGATTTGTCAACAGAAGTTATAATTCATTTTCCCCATTGATGGACAAAAATATTGTATGCTACAAATGTAATTATCTTGGTTACAAAGCACGAGATTGCATATATATGAATGAAGATGTCCCTATGACAACCACAGTATGGAGAAGGAAAGAAATTCCAAACAATGAATATTGTCGAATAGAATTAACCATTGAAGAATGTAAAGAATAAGATGAATGGTACATAGATAGTGGATGTTCTTCACACATGACCGGGGATCAAGGCAAGGCAAATTCATCAGCTTAAAGAGAAAGGGTGGCAATGTTTCATTTGGAGATGACTCATCTGCCAAAAAAATTGGAGAAGGTGTAGTAGAGCTTGGAAGAAAAAATGTAAAAGAAAAGAATGTCCTATTGGTTTAAGACTTGAAGCATAATCTACTTAGTGTTAGTAAAATGTGTGATCAATGATACACTCTTATGTTTGACTCTTGAAAATGTAAAATCAGAGAAAATAACTCAGGAATATTGGTTGCAATTGCAACAAGAAGTTCGAACAACATATACATCCTAGACGTGAAGAAGAGAGAGAAGATAGAAGCCACACAAAAGGATTCCAAGGAAGAAAAAGTCCCAAAGACTAAAAATAAGGATGAAGTATTATTGAGTGCCACATGTTCAGGGGGAGCAGCCCCAAAGAAGAAGGTCACCTTATGCCATTGAAATCACAGAGAGAAGCCCCACCCTTTGCCATTGATGTCAAGGGGAGAGAAATTGGGATCATGATGATAGGGGGAGCATGAGTGTTGCCATCAATGACAAAGGGGGAGATTGTTGGAAGATTGGTTGTTGTCATTGATGTCAACCCTAGTCATGGGTTTTGGACTGCAAGATTGATGAAGGTATTTGGATATGAAGGACAATGCACATGAAAATAAAACACCCATGGATGGATATTATACATCATGTTGTTTCCAGTGGTATGTGACACGTCACGTGGATCCTCATGGTTGAGGAGAAATGAATTTTTGAAGATGACAAAGTGAATTGAAGAAGGAAGTACATGTAGGCCCTGAAGATGATTAAAGAAAATAATTACAAAATAAGAAAGTTTCATGTCGGCCTTAATGTTAAAAGGAAGTGACATAAATGGTATAAATAAATATCATTATACATTCATTTGATACAAAATTCTAATTTCAGAGGAAATCAGAAGTAAAGAAGGCCGAATTTCAAGGGAGGATGAAGTCTTTTGGTGATGTGTTCTAAGGTATGTTATTTACAGGTCATCTTACCATTTTCACTATAACGTTTTTTTCTAGAATGATTCAGATGGTGAAATTGTTGTGGTATTGAGAAGACATATCAAGGTACCCGTGGTAAAAGTTTATGCTCTTTATTCTCTATAATTATGGAGATACACTATGTGGAAGATAGGGTTTTTGACAAGTCCTGAAGCTAGTCAATAAACAAGTGTTCTGGGTAAAACAGTCATAACTTATTCATAGAGAATCCAAATCAAGTGGGACCAATTTCATTAGAAATAGTATGGACTGTAGTTTCTTATGTGGGAGTTTTAGAATCTGATGTAAATAGTGAGCACGGGGCATTCTATACAAGTTCGCTCTCCTAAATAAACCAGAATTGAACAAGGTCTACCATTCTCTCTATAACTTCTTTTTGGGGAGGATTCAAGGAGTGAAACTTTGAGAGGTTTCAGAGAATACATTGAGTAATATTATCTACAAAATCAAATTATTCCAATAATTTAAGAATTGCATAAATTGAAGAAGTCTCAAGAAGCATTATCAGGTTCTATGTGATGGTTGGTTGATGGTGATGATTTAATGTGAAGTTTTATTATCTCTCATATATTATTGGGTGGAAGGAACGAGCAAGGATGGAGAGTTAAACTCTCTCTTGATATTGGAGGATTGTATATTCCTCTTGGAGGTTTATCCCTCCCTTTACATTTGAAAGTTGTAGCTACCTTTGGAAGTCATTACTTCCCTTGAACAATAACTATTGATTATTTCTCATATATTGTGCATGGTGTATTGGTGTAACTCTTATACTATTTTTCATTTCTCATTGGATATAATTGAATGGTTTAAGTATAAGTTGATTTTTTTTTTTTTAAATTGTACTTGATACTAATTCACCCCCCTCTCAGTATCAACATGTCTCATAGGAAGAATTCTCAAATACATCACAGAAGAGAGCAACAATTGAGTATTGGGATTCTGAAAACTTCTCGTACATAACAAATAATTGAAAATAAGAAAATAAATCTGAAGCTTAATTTATCTTTAAGGAAATACTAAGGTTTGTAATTGAGTATTCCTCCTTTGGTATCATGCACTGACCAAATCTAAGAGCAAGTTTGAAGGGTTGGTTATGGTACCAGATCCAACAATTTCAGCCAAGCCAGATCAGTTTCAGGATCAAAGCCTGAATGCATGCCTCATGTAGATCAAACTCATACTCTCTAACCTGTGTAGTAAGATAAAATTGATGGTACAAAAAAAACTAGTTTTATATTAGTACTATTTGATTACTTGATTTGGTCTCATCTAAAGAAGTATGTAAAAAATAAAGTCTTAGGAAATGGAAACATAGTTTGAATTGAGTGTATTCCTCTTGAACATACATATGGGGCAATGTTTATTGAGGGAAATGGGGAAAGTTTGAAATGAAACGAAAAAGAATGTTGCAACATCAATACTTATTGTTAAAGCATTTCACAGATAAATTCCCACTCATTCATTTTACAATCCATACATATCATTAAGCACATAATGATTAAAATGTTTTATTGATCATTTGGTCTAGAAAACAAAACTTAGTGGACAGTAGAAAGTGAAGCAGTAACCAAATGTCATAGTGGACACTTTGTATACAATAGTTTCCTATGTCAGTGGCAACAAAATAAAATCCCTAATATAGGCATGATGATCCTTTACTTTTGGTGGTTTCTTTTCTGCGGGAAAAAGTGAAAACCCAAATGCATACAAAATAGAAATAACCCAAGATAGGAGGGTCTGTAACAGTCTTAATGCAAAACATATCTGAAAAATCACATGTTTTCTAGCTCGTGACCTTGTTGTTGAACTTCTATTATTTATCATATGTATCTTCCTTCTTTCAACTACTTACTCTACAACTCCACCAAGGAATTGGCGATAATGTTGAGTTGTCTCCATGGATGGTGCCCATACCATCATTAAAAGTTGGTTGGAAGGATATGTTGATCCAATGGTAAGCACAGTAGCTCCAAGACCTACCAAACCCACCCCCAATCCTCCTTGGAGACCATTCCCAATCTCTCCACCCCATCATTTCTCCTCTTCTCAAGCCGTTGACTGGGCTTAAAAAAATCTGAAACTGTATCTAATTAAAATTACTTCAAATTGATTGTAGATGGGATATGAAGCAAGAATAATATAAAATATATTGCATCCAAAATATTTTCTACTTTTTGAGAGTATGTTCAGTAAAAAAATGAGAAAATGAATATTACCAAATTTCATTGGAAACAAATCAAAGACATTTTTTCTTTCAAATATTTCTCTGTCTCAAAATATGTCCTAAATTTTTTAGATTGGGTGGAAAATCTGGAAGTCCCATTTCATCATTCGTGACAATAATGAGAGTTAATTGCAACGGGATGAAAGGAATGAGTGGGTGCCAGTTAGAAATAGAGAATGAACTACAAATGGAACATGAGGGGAATTTTCCATAAGTAAACCCAACATTTACAGGAAAAAATGATCTCTCATTCATCTTCTCCTTTGAATGGTCAAATATTTGATACTGGATGAGGAGGATTGAATAGTTGACCTGGGTTTCCATCCTATGGATTTTGAGCGTATCAAGATTTGAAGTTTTTTCCTTGCATTGGCTTGGTTTTTTTTTTTAACCTTTTTCTGCTCAGATTATGATGTTGTGTTGGTCTGTTATACCAATATATGATATGAATCTTGAAAGAATATATATGTAAACAAATCATTATGCATGTCAATAATTTTGATAAATTTGCTTTGTAGAGAAACAATTTTAAGCCATGTTGGTTGGGCGCTACATAAGCATTATATGTTTTGGTATTTTTCATTGGAATTCGATGAATCTTTGTTATTTAAATTGCATTTTTGAATGTATAAATGGATTCAGATTCTTGAAAAACCTCAGGGTATTCAAATTATACAAGGTATTCGAATTATACAGAATCAACCACCCAAATCTACAAATCTACCATTCCAACAATTTCTCACTGAGTTCCTACAACTTCTCATTGAGTTTCGAACAAAACTGATTGAAAAAATATGTTTTGAAACCAAAAAGTAGAACGTGTGTTGGGAAATATAAGTTCTCAAAAATCCAATATGCTTTTAAGACTCGATATTGTTTAAAGGTGCGACTGAAACATTTATTACAATTAAAATTAAAACATCTACTATGCGTGGGATACATTGAATACAGAAACCAACAGATTTTCCAATGTACATTGCAACTAAAAAATTTAACTGTGTGTGGGAAGGTGCATTGGATACACTAAATACAGTCACCAACATATTTATCAATGTACATTGCAATTTATATATTCAAGGCAGGCGTGGGATAAGGGTTTCCCAGACAAATCTGACCCATACTTTCAGAGATGCCATACTGGACCTCGGGTGCCAGCCTAACACAACACAGTAGAAACCACAGGGACTTCCAAGTAAGTTAGGAATAAAACCTAGAAAGCATCTTTGGTAAAAACAAAGTTTGAATTTGTATTAATAACAATAAAAATTATGAAGTAAAGAGTGTTGATATGATAGTGGATTAATATGATGCCATGGAAATCAATTTTTTTATTTTAGCAGTGTAATATTTATACTTACACAACCACATTATAAAAGTTATTTATGTTCAATGGAAGAATCTTTGCTTCAAATTGTTCCTTTTCTAGGATCCACTTTGCAACGTTCAATTCTTGGATCCGCAATGCACAAGGAACCGGTGTGCATCGCAGTGACAAAATATTGCATGCCACAAGCTTCGTCTATGAACTCTAAAGACTTGTCACGCAGTTCACAGACTACACGAAATGTTGTGCGTTGTAATATAAAACTCTTTAAGAACAATTTATAAATGAGGAATGACAAACTGGTATGCTTAGCACATAAACTCAAAAATATGAATTGCTTGATATTAGTAAACTTTAGCGCAGTGCGCTCGGTTACATAATAAAATACTAAGATGAGCTTTGGCTCCAATGACTTATTCTACTCATTTTACATACACAAATCTTATGCTCATACTTCTTCAAATCCTCAGTTGATTTTTCTCTTGACTGTTCTCACTACCTCTTTGCTTCTTCTCTACATCATTGACTAACTAAACCACTCAGACTTATATGGGCTCCGACTGAGACTTCCTACAGAAGCTAAGACTGACTTAACATTAAAAACTACCATTAATACGACTGACTCTTCAACCACTTAACTGAACTCGAGAAAGATAAAGATTGGCTCCATTTATAACTTCATGTTTGTCGACTGACGTTTGAGTAAATGTGTGACTTTGCACTTGCAGACTGTCAGACTGACTGGATGATATTTTGGCCGACTGAAAAAAATACTGACAAAATGAATGAGAGACAAATCGATGGAGACGTGAAGATATCATTGACTTGTAATTACTATTTCCAGTACTCCCCCTTAATTATAAGTAGGTGGGATTATAAAATAAAATGACATAAAAAAATGAGTTTACAATTTTACTGACACTCCTCTGTTACTGTGTAGACTCCCAGATTACTGTGCAGATGCTGAAATGCATATCTTGTTAAAGCCATTATAAAAATGTTTGTGACTTATGGATAGATGTTCCCACCTCCTACGGGTCGTGTGATCCCGAGAAGTCATGCGGTAGGTGGTATGACGTTAGCGCATTTCTCTATAGACAAGACATAGAGTGAAGCATTGGAGAGTGTAAGCTTTAGCCTTATAACTATCCCGTCTTGCCTTTATCCTTCTTGCCTTAGCCTTAAGCCAGAGTTAAAGAAGTATGAAATAGTTCGGTAATTCATCCCTGATCATTTCGAGTGTGTTCTTTCTAGCACAAGATCTCTATATCTAATACTTGTTCTTTGACCTGCAAAATTCTAAACAGATCTCTTTGTCATTTACCAATTCTTTGATAATTTGATACCTTGTATCAATATGTTTGGTATTCTTGTGAAACACATGATTCTTTGATATCATGATGACTGAATTGTTGTCACATAATACTGTTGTGGTTTTTGTTGTTCCTACAACAAATCTTTTAACATTATTCTCATCCAAACAGCTTGATAAGCTGCACTTGTAGCTGCGACGTCCTCTGCCTCTACTGAAGAACGAGTCACTATGGGCTTCTTCCTTAATTCCCATGATACCATACCTGTTCCAAAATGAAATGTGTACCCAGAGGTACTTTTCTTGACATCTATGCTACCTCCACAATCACTGCCAGTGTATCCAATGAGTTTGAAATCTTCTGAAGTGAAGTACTTTATGCCAAAATCTATTTCTCCATTCACATATCTCAGGATTCCCTTTCCTACCTTCAAATTTGATTCTTTTGGAGTTTCCATGAACCTTGAAATAAGGCTCACTCCATACACAATATCAAGTCTTGTCGTTGTGAGATACATAAGACTCCCTACCAGTCTTTTAAATAGTGTGGGATCCACCTTGGACCCTTTATCTTCCTTGCTTAACTTTAATCCTATTATGACAGGTGTTGGGGTTGCTTTGGAATTTATCATATCGAATATTTTCAGAATTTCATGTGCATACTTATACTGTGAGATAAATATGCCATTTTTGGACTGGTGCACTTCTATTCCCAAAAAATATCTCATAATCCATAAATCAGTCATTTCAAATTCATCCTTCATGATTGACTTAAATTCTTCTATGCCAAAGTCGCCTGTAAATATAAAATCATCCACATATAGAAAAACAATTAATATATTACCTTGATGATTTTCTTTGATGTACAAAGCTGGCTCACTTTCACTTCTCTGAAATCCATTCTATGTATTCTTGTCCTAGAACCTCATAACCTTGTGGTTGTTCCACATATACTTCTTCTACTAAGTTTCCATTAAAAAATGCTTACTTTACATCCATCTGATAAATTGGCCACTTGTACTGCGCGACAATGGATAACATAGTTCTAAATTTGTCCATGCGTGCAACTGGTGCAAATGTTTCATTGAAATCAATTCCAGGTTGTTGTGTAAAGTCTCTTGCAACTAACCTTTCCTTGTGCTTCTGCACATTTCCTTTTGCATCTTGCTTGGTTTTATAAATTCACTTGACACTTATAAAATCCTTTTATTCAGGTACATCTACTGATCCAGGTGGATATCGGTGGCCGCCCACCTTTTCCAACTGGCTCAAAACATTTTTCTGACAATTTTGGCAATTTACTATTTTTAGCAGTTTTAACTTCCGGGGCCATTTTGAGGGCCTAAATGAAGGTTTTTAAGGATAGAGCTTCTCAATAATGACCAAAGGCATGATTGATCCCCCAAAATAAATCTCCTCGATGATACCTTTCCAACAAGCTATCATATGCCAAAACGGAGATTGTATGCAAAAGTTATGACCCTAGGAAGTTGATGTACTAACTTACCCAAACAGGGCCCACATGACTTTTGGCGCTTCATCTCCTAGGGTTAGGTTTTTGGATGTCCATGGTTTTTTTCATTCCTGTTTATTGTAAAAAGTCCTTCAGAGACTCATTGTAATCATCTTCTTGTGAATGAGTGCATCCTTCACATCTCTTCTCAGAGATAAGCCACCACCATTCCAGTAAGCTTGTTTCCGTTGCATTTTACAGTTTCAGCTTATTTCCTTATTGAATAGAAAACCAGGTTTACTCTATCTCTATTATTTTGTGTTAAGCACCTATTAATAATCTGTAGTCATTTCTTTCTACTCATAAAATATGGATCAGTGGTATCAGAGTGGTCTGCTCCTTCTCGTCTTAATGCATGTCCCCAACGAGGTCAGAGTACAGAGAGTTGGGTCTCGAGTTTGTTTCTCTTAAGGACAAAATCTCTCGCACACCCAAGTGACCTCTCATGGAAGGAGAAAATAAAGATGATGAGACAAGATATCCTTTCAAACTATTTATTGAGGAATACCTCACACAACAAAGGAACGCGATGATGGATAGTTTCGTGCAAATCCTTCGGCGACTACCAACATGCGACATATCTTCTTCGAGCGGAGGCGCCACGCCCTTCAAGGTACAAATAAACTTCGATATTCCTATATTTGAAGGTCAGATAGACGCAGATGCTATATACAAGTGGTTGAATCTACTAGAAGGGTATTTTTCCATCCATAACTTTTCGAATAGAGAAAATATTACATTTGCGCTCCTCAAAGTCATTCCCCATGTCAAAGATTGGTGGGAAAATTTTTGTGAGCAAAAAGAAATAGAGGAAACCTCATTATTTACAGTCACGACCACCTGGGATTCCTTCAGGGATGTTATTAAGGAACAATACTACCCTGTCGAAAGTTATGATGACTTGTATACGGAATGGACCACACTACGGCAAGAAAGAGACCAAGCAGTGCATGATTTCACGAATATATTTCATACCTTGCACACCAAGATGGGTATCAAAGATTCAGAGCGACATCTTGTTCTCAAGTATCGCAGTGCTCTATATAGATACATCCAGACCGAAATGGAATTTTTGGACATCTCATCCTTGGGAAAGGCCTACCGATATGCCGTCAAAATTGAGCAGAAGATCAAACAAAAGACGTAGAAATTTGGTCCTGGGAACCCCTCACAACAAAATCTAGGAAAGGGCGACCCCAACCCATAGAACAAAGGACAAAGCAAATATGGAAAGTATCAGGAAAACCAGTCCAATCCACAAGCAAAGAAGGACACCGGAAAGACAAATAAATATACCGGGAAGTGGTGTGACTTCCATAAGAGCCCTTGGCATAACACTGCTGACTGTTGCTCAAAGCAGTCGCTAGTGGCTGAAGTGAAATCCTCTGAATCAGATGCGGGTTCAGACTCTGAGCCAGAACTAGAAGGGGGAAGATAGATCATTGAAACGGAACCCAGTGCCACTGTTTCTACCACCAAGCTCCATCCTGGTGAACCAGATGATCCAGAAGAGCAAGAACGCCTCTTCCATTCACAGATGTGGGTAAAAGGCACCCCACTACATTCATCATGTACAATAGTATTCAAAAGAACCTCATCTCAGTAGAGGTTGTCAAGCGGTTAGCCCTGCCGACAACACTGCACCCACAACCCTACACCATTGGATGGCTCTGCCAAGGAAGCGATCTTTGTGTCAACCAACAGTGTCGACTGTCGTTCGACATAAATCCCTTCAAAGATGAGGTATTGTGTGATGTTTCTCCTCTTGAAGTTTGTGATGTTCTTTTGGGCCATCCTTATTTATGGAAATTCCATGTTGTACATGAGTTGAGGCCTTGTAGTGTTATTATTACTTTGAACAGGAAATTGTACAGGATACCCGAGGCAGTCCCACCTAGTTCTATTTCCTTGATCTTTGATAAGAAATGCAGGAAGTTCATCTCTCAGACGGGGAAGTTTTTCTTCTTCGTGATTCGCTCTCAAAATAAGAGAAAGATCACAGCCACATCCAGGGTCTCTACGTCCGGCCTCTCCACACAGAAAAAACAAGTAGATAAGGTCATGGAAGAATACTCAAATATATTCTCCTCACCTATCGGGGTACCTCTGCATTGCCAGGTCAAGAACCCCATCGATATGACCCCCAACGCACTTTTTCCCAATGGGCTAGTATATCTCTGCTCTCTATTAGAGAATGAGGAGATCAAGTGACATAATCAAGAATTACTCCACAAGGGGCACATCCGTCCCAGATCATCACCTTGCGAGAGCCCAATCATGCTAGTACAAAAGAAAGATGGAACCTGGTGAATCTGCATTGATTACCGAGATCTGAATAATATCACAGTCAGAAACCGGTACCCGATTCCCCGAATCGATGACCTCCTTGATCAACTCACGGGGTCCAAATGCTTCAGTAATATTGATCTTAAGTCTAGCTACCACTAAGTCCCGATAGAACAGACAGATGTATGGAAAACCACCTTCAAGTCAAAAGAAGGCCTTTTTGAAAGGTTTTTCATGCCCTTTGGTTTGACAAATGCTCCAGCCACTTTCATGAGGATGATAGACGATATTCTATGACCATTCACCAATACGTTTGTAGTGGTGTATCTGTATGACATTCTCATTTACAGCGAGACTTGGGCCAAACACTTGCAGCATATTCAACAGGTTCTGCACACCTTGCGACAACACAAGCTACATGCCAACTTGGAAAAATGCTCCTTCGGCATGGAAAGGGTCCATTACCCGGGCTAAATAACTGATCAGCATGGCATACATGTGGATCCAGCCAAGATCTAAGTCATCCATGACTGGCCATCCCCAACCACACTCACTGAGCTTCGAAGATTCTTGGGCCTTGCTAATTTCTACAGCAGGTTAGTGTTGGGATTCTCCCATATTGCATGGGCCCTTATCCAAATAACCAAGGGTGGTGGTAAGGAGAAATTTTCATGGGGTCAGTCCCAACAACAAGCATTTGACGATTTGAAGCAACACTTGTGCTCATCCCCAGTACTTTCACTACCAAACCTGCATCAGCCCTTTGAGATAGAGACATATGCTTCATACTATTTGGTGGGTGATGTTCTCACTCAACATGGCCACCCCGTGGCCTATCATAGTGAGACACTATCAGATGTTGTCCTTAAGTAACCTACTTACGACAAAGAAATGTACTCCATTGTGCAAGCTTTCCGCCAATGGAGACATTACATTCTTGGAAAGGAGACAGTCATCCACACTGATCATAAGCCACTGCAGTTCATGCAGACACAATGAAAATTGCATAATGATCTCCATCAAAAGTGGTCCACGTACTTGTAGAAATTCCACCTCAACATCAAGTATAGAAAAAGAAGCACCAATCATTTTGTTGATTGCCTCAGCAGACCACCTATCGCGGAAATTACCACGGTGCTAGACTCCTGCGACCATGAGACCTCTGGATGGCCCCAACTCTATGAGACAGAACCGAACTTCGCCACCACCTACCAAATGCTGGGTGCAACCATAGTTGTCGATAATTTTCATCTCCAAGATGGGTTCTTTTGTCATCTGGGCCATATATGTGTTCCATCAAGTGAGCGAGCGAAGATGATCTGGGAAGCCCACTACAGTCGGGAGGCTTCAAACTTCGACGTTGAAAAGACAGTGGCGATACTACAAAAACATTTCTATTGGCTGAAACTTCGACAATAGGTCAGGAAGTATATCAGGTCCTTCACTGCCTACGCTATTTCCAAACCGACCACTAAGAAACAGGGCCTGTACACCCCTCTTCCTACTCCTAATAGAACATGGGAATCCATCTCAATGGACTACATGTTGGGCCTCTCGTCCACCAAGAGGGGAAATCACTGTGTTTTTGTGGTTGTTGATTGCTTTTCTAAGATGGAGATTCTGGTTACTTGGAAGAATAACATCACAGAAGAGGCCACTTACAAGCTCTTCTTTGAACGAGTCTGGGTACATTTTGGAATCCCACAAACCATTTTCTCATATCTAGACAGTCGATTTCTTAGGACATTCTAGTCAAGACACTGGTCACTACTGTACACCAAGCTCACTAAATCCATGGCCTTCCACCCTAGACAGATGGCCAAATTGAGGTCATCAATCGAATGATTGTGCATATCCTTCGAATGTATAATTCAAATTGTTATCACACTAAGTGGCCTTGGGTCTCTTAGTTTGTTTTTGTTAAAAAAAAAAGTTAAAAAACCTTAGATTCTTATTTTCTCTTTAAAATAAATTTCTCATCCCTTAAATGTTATTTATGATAGGACCCCTTAGGATGACTAAACCTTTGAGTCATAGCTCATGTGTTGATCCACAATTCAATTTTTGGTCCTTAAACCCTTTTAAGCTCATGGTCTATTCTTTATGTCCCCTCTTGTGATTCATCCCTAGGTTGATACCTCCCATGACTAGGCTGATGTGACACACCTCTCTCCTCACTCATGACCTCGCATGCATACCTCATCATCCCCACTCACCTGTCCAATCACTTTTTTTGATTTGGAGAGCACTGCCCACTCAGCAGGCATTTCCGTAGCGCCTGTCACGTTGATCATTCATCCACTCCAAGTCATGATTTCCACGAATGATACCTTAACCCTTATTTTCAATGCCATAAGTCGGTTGAAATTCTTTCAAAATATCTTGCATTTATGATCCTTGGTAATGGTTTCTAAATTTGAAAAGTTTAGCAGTGATGCGCTGCGTAAGTTTTTCAATTCAGATCAGATGATTGCATGTCAACTAAATCCGAGTTTGTGAGAGATCGCGCTGAGGAGCTCAACAGATGTCGACTTCATAGGTATCATGTGCAACCTCCTTCGCATATTAATTTTCATAGGATATTTGTGCTCGAGTTTCAGTTTGTTAAGCTTGCAGGGTAGTATGGGAGCCATATTTTCATTCCTATAAACATCATCGCTCGTATCCATAGTCTGATTATTGTTTTTAGTCATAGCCTTTGAAAGTCACATGCCTACAATAGCCTATCCTATGTGTATGCGTTGCACTACACAAAGACGCTGCTCAAACCTCTCTGATTATTCTTCGCTTCTTTTCATGCTATACGAAGAGTCATTTCAGAATTGCCTCCTCATAGTCTACACTCTAAAAACCTGTATAAGCCTGAAGGTCGATTTCTCATAGCCAATTTCATTTTCTAAGCAATGTTAATTAGGAGGGCCATCCTGCATTTGAGACTTGAATTGAAGTTTTCTGGTCAATAGCATCCCTTACAGTCTCTTACGAACCCTCTTTCTGATTCATGGAGATCCCTCAGTCGAAGAAAGAACACAAAGGTGGTAAGATAGTTTGAAAAGAACTTGTGGACATGCACCTTTTTGACACCGAACCCATGGCAAGGGAAATGTTTCAAAGAGTAGGATGCCTCTCTTTCTGCCAAAACATGCAGAGAGGCCACTCAGAAGTAGAAAAATAGTTTGCACTAAATTTTGATGGCAAGAAAACCAGAGTTGAAGATTTGGAATTTGAGGTGACTGAAGCCTCCATCTCAGCTGCAACAGGGATCCCCATTTCAGGATAAAATTGGTTCAAGGCCATGGTATTGAGTTCACCTTTCATTAAATATCTTTTAAGGCCTGAATACTAAGCCAATGATTTATCTAAGAGTGTGCCAAGGAATCAGTTGATTGACCAGTTTGACAGAATGTTGAAAATCATACAGAGATATTTTAGTTGTGAAGGGAGATTTAACACCCTATATCATTACTACATAAGGTTGTTGTTGCATTTTACTGGTAAGGTTTAGATGAATATTCCATATTACCTTCTAAGAAGTATAGGTAAAATGGCAGATAGGGTGCAAGCCAAATCTAAGGATGTGGACTCCAGTCTTTTCCACTCTAGACTTATCAGGATGCTTGTCTCTGAAGAGTTGGGAAAGAAAGAGATCTCTTGGGAGAATTTTTTGGTCACTTATCACTTCAGCTGGACCCAACACCTACCCCCCAATCACAGATTGCAGGCTCTTCATCACCTACCAGTACTAAAACAGGGATCAGCAAGAAGAGAAAGGGTAGAGTCCCTATTCCAGAGATCAATAAGTAGGTCAGGGAAGCTGAGGAGGAAATATGTCCTTCCCCACACAGATATTTCTCACCACCACCTCCACCAAGGTTAGAAGAAGTTCCATATTCTACCAAGTTGACATCAAAAAAAGGGAAGAATCTTCTCTTTCCCTCTCCTCCTCAAGTAGTTGAAATCAAAGGTAAAAGACCTTTCACTAGGTCATCAATTCCTAAGGGGGATTTCAAAGGACAACCTTTACCAGAAACCCCTATACATAAGAAGAAAGGGAAAGACATTGAAAAAGTTGTATAAGAGAAACAAGAAACCCCTATACAGAAAATCAAGGGTAAAGGTACCAAAATACCTTTGGAGAGGGAAGATGAAATCCCTGTGAAGGATTGTAAAAAACCTATGAAGAATAAAGAAAAGGTTGTTGTGCAAGAGAAGAAGCATAAAGGAAAAGGTTTTGAGAAGGAAGATGAAACATGCAAGGAAACTCCAGTACAGATGGAAGAAAAGGATGAGAAGAAGCCTGTTGGGACTGCACAAGTTCCCAACCCCCTTGGTGATGAGACCTTCAAGAGACTCATAAGACAGCTTAAGGAATCAAGAAGGGAAGTGGCCCAATTAAAAAGGGAAACCATATCTGAGAGAGCCAAGATGACAGAGCTTATAGAGGGCTACAGTGATACTCTTGACTTAGCAACAATTGTAGCAAGAAGGGTTCAACCCCTTCATAGGCAGCTCCAGAACCTCTACAGGTAGAACAGGGGTTTCCAGGCTCAAAACAGGAAGCTAAAGGCAGAACTAAATCATTTCCAAGATGAAGTAACCCAAAAGAATTTACAGGTGTTGGTTGAAGCTTCCATTGAATATGACAAACCAATAGCTAAGGAGAGCACAACCATACTAAAGAAGCCTACCAGTGCTAAGAGGAAGAAGAATTCTACTGAGTTAGTTGGAAACACGCTTTCCACCAGAAAGAGTGTGAGGCTAAGTGTTAAAATGAAAAAGTAGCTGGCAATGGTAAACCCCATTTTTGAGAGTTGTTCCTTCTTGGGAAGGTTAACTGATATGCACATACTAAGTTTTTCCACCTATACAGGCTTCTATGTGTTTAGCTATATGAATTTTGGATTTTTTTGCTAAGTGCTAGCTTCACTCAGTGGTAAAAGCATCTAAGTAAATTGATTTGTCATCATGGAAGGACACAAACAACTCTACACACTTTCAGGAGTCAAAGATGTTTCATTTTTGGCATAGCTACCCAAACCCTTATGCAGACGCAGTGTAGGTGGCGTTGCATAATATTTTATAGAACGCAGAATTGTCATACAGGTGCTACCCACAGGCGATGTGTAATATCTTATAGAGATCAGGTTCACACATAGGCATTACTCAATATTGCAACAGAGGACAAATGTAGCTGCAAATATGCAACAAAGTGGCACTACCTTCTCTCCTTGTTCCATTTTAGGGGGCGCTACAAAAAATTGCTACCCAAGGGAGTAGCCAGCAAACACTAGGGATCTAGGAAGACTAAGACAACAATTTTGTATAAGTTAATGATGGAATAAATGACAGAAGTAGCAGTTGGCATGCAGAGGACAACTACAAGCTCCAAAGGGACACATGGAAAAATAGGAGTTGAGAAGTAAAAGAGGATCAAAGCAGTTAGAAGCATGATTGGGTTTAGTCACCAACACTTCCCTGTTTTATAGCTTAGGTTGTTATCTTAGTTGTTAGAATAAATAAATGTTTTGATATTTTTAAGCAAAAGAGGCCAACTCGTAGCTCCAGTTGCTGCCTCCCTTTATTGTTATAAATAGACAGATGAATTGCTTTAATGGGTTTGGTTGATAGAGCAAGGCTCTCAAGAAACTATAATATTTTTTATAAATGAATGTGATCTAGTATGTACTGGACTTAAGACTTTTTGACTAATACAAATCAACTCCTATTTCAGACTATTTGCTTCTAATGCTAAGTGTTCGTATTTGAATGCTTCATATGGATGACTGTGGTAATGATATGATGGATGTTTCATCATTTTATTGTCATGGTGTTTATTTAGCTCCTTAGTTTCTAATTTCAAGAAGATCTTGTTTTAAGAAACTTTCTTCCTTTGGGCTTTTGTAGACCTGATGTTTGCAGTAGATCTTACATTCATCTCATTCAAGTCTTCTTTATATCCACATTTACTCCCAAACTACTAGTTGAAATTAGTCAAGACCTTATTTACCATTACATGTTAGCCCTGTTTCTGAGTGAGGATATTATCATTTCGAGTTTTTCCATTCGAACTTTCAAAAAAACACTCTTACTTTCACATATCATCTGATGGGTACTGGGCTTACTTTCCTTGCAATAAGAAGGTGACTCCTAGTGCTAAAATTTTTGGCGTCACTTTCGGGGAATGATTTGAAGACATTTCCCTAGGATAGAATGGCAATGCTTACTGCTCTCAAGGTTCATTGGGACTTAGTATTTTGAATATTGCATCTTGCACCTGGCGACTATTAGACAACTGAGAGGGGGGGGTGAATCAGTTGTTACTGTGATTAAACAATTATGCTTCTTTTAAACTCTTTGCAAAAACACTGAATGATGATCACATTAATGCAGGGAAATAAACAATGGCACATTCAGCATCAGTCACATATAAGAGAAACATAGAGACAGATATTTCCTGAGGAAACCCATGCAGGGTAAAAACATCTTTTTCTTTAAATTATAAATAATAGTTACATTCTTTACAGTATCATACATATGAGCACCAACTCATAATGAGGCTACAACCTCAGTTTTGCAAGCTACAACTTGCTGAGAGCACCAACTCTCTATTTTCTCTAGCACCCACTAGAGGGAAGCACCAACTCCCTGGTTTCTCTAGCACCAAATAGAAGGAAGCACCAACTCCCTGGTTTCTATAGCACCAACTAGAAGGAAGCACCAACTCCCTATGTTCAAGCACCCACTTGAACCTTTCAGGACACCAGTCCTCCCTAGCTCCTCCCAACCACCCTAAAATATTAATCTTTTCTACTGAAACTTATTACAGTGATATGATGTTCAACAATGGCTTACCAGACTCATCACTGTTCTGCTGCATTTCGTTGCTCTGTCTGCCTCATTGCCTTTCTGCACACATCACTTGCGCTGTCTGTTCTTCTTCTTTTTATGCTCTTTGCACCATGTCCATTCACTGCATAATTCCTCTTCTGTGCTATTCAGCTGCTGCACTCTCCTCCTTCTTCACACATGAATCACCTTCACCAACAACAACCACAACAAACTCCAACAGCAACAACAACCCCATCTCTTCTCTGTACCGTGTATTTATAGCTTCTATGCACCTTGTGCATGCAATGTTCACAATGCCTCTACATGCTGACTCCGCACCGTTATCCTCCACCTCTCGAGTGCTCTGTATGATCATCATCATGACTCTTCAGCTTCTCTGGTGGTTCACCCTACATATCCAGCATCACTGTATGTTATACTAAGATTCCTCAGCCTCTCTGGTAGTTTGAGTGATCCGGATTATTTTCGGCACGAAGTGAGAGCGGAGATATAACACAGAAATATTCAAAGATATTGCAAGAGGGACAACAATATAACAGAGATATAGCGGAAAAATAAAAAGAGCCACATATATACAGTAATACACGATTTCTATTAATGAAAGAAATGTACAGAGACTGTAAAAATACAGAGTGAAAGACTCGCTAGAATGGTGGCAGCTTATCTCTGAGAAGAGATGTGACGGCTACTCGCATTCACAAGAAGATG
>ML797109.1:109913-123399 GCA_009831015.1 Picea engelmannii
GCCTGATCCCTTCTTCAGTCTCTTCACAAATTTTGCTTCAATTTCATCGGGCTCAGAATCCTCATTCTTGTCTGCTTTAAATGATGCTTCTCTAGAAGTGGGTTTATCTTTAATTATTCTCATTTCATATGCAGTCAGTGTTCATAGAAGTTGATCAAACTGCAAGGTTTTTAGATCATTAAGTTCTTCTACAACAGAGACCTTCGGGTTGAACCTATCTAGGAGAGATCTCAAGATTTTCTGAACTAAAGAAGGTTCCCCAACTGTTTCACCAAGTGCCTTCATTGCATTTACCATTTCTTCTATTCTCAGAAATTATTTTCCAATAGTTTCATCTTCCTTCATCTTCAGCTGTTCAAACTGTATTTTGTAGGTTTGAAGCTTCGCATCCTTTACCTTCGCATTACCCTCATAACTGTTAACGAGTTTGTCCCACATTTCTTTGGCAGTTTCTAGGTGCATAACTTTTATGAATTCTGCTTCTGCAAGCCCACTCAAGATAACATTCATAGCCTTAGCATTGAAACTAAATTCTAGTTTGTCATCCTTATTAGCTAGCACAACTGGCTTTACATAACCAGTATCTACCACATCCTAGACATCTGCACCTAAAGCCATTATGTAGGTTCTCATTCTAACTTTCCAGAAGGCAAAGTTTGTTCCATTGAACAGAGGGGCCTTATTGGTTGAATTTCCTTCATGGCTTGACATGTTTAATATCTAGGATCTACCCTTAGATAAAAGGGGTCGGCTTTGATACCAATTGTTGGACAACTGAGAGGGGGGGTGAATCAGTTGTTATCGTGCTTAAACAATTATGCTTCTTTTAAAATCTTTGCAGAAACACTGAATGATGATCACATTAATGCAGGGAAATAAAAAATGGCACATTCAACATCAGTCACATATAAGAGAAACACAGAGACAGATATTTCTTGAGGAAACCCATGCAGGGTAAAAACCTCTTTTTCTTTAAATGATAAGTAATAGTTACATTCTTTACAGTATCATACATATGAGCACCAACTCATAATGAGGCTACAACCTCAGTTTTGCAAGATGCAACTTGCTAAGAGCACCAACTCTCTGTTTTCTCTAGCACCCACTAGAGGGAAGCACCAACTCCCTGGTTTCTATAGCACCAACTAGAAGGAAGCACCAACATGAATCACCTTCACCAAAAACAACCACAACAAACTCCAACAGCAACAGAAACCCCATCGCTTCTCTGTACCATGTATTTATAGCTTCTGTGCACCTTGTGCATGCAATGTTCGCAATGCCTCTGCATGCTGAATCTGCATTGTTATCCTCCACCTCTCGAGTGCTCTATCTGATCATCATCATGACTCTTCATCTTCTCTGGTGGTTCGCCCCGTGTGTCCAACATCGTTGTATGTTATATTGAGATTCCTCAGCCTCTCTGGCAGTTTGAGACTCTTCGTCTTCTCTGTGACAGTCGAACTCACCTTCTCTGTTTCAGTTACAAACCTCAATGCTCATCAACTGTCAATCACCTCCACGAACATCTTCATTCCTCTCAGAGACTCTTCACCTCCTCTGTCAGTCATCCCGAAGTGTATTCACATCCTCTGGTAGAAACCATCAATGGTTTCTAGCAGTTTCACTGTGTCGTGCAATAGTAGCCCTCAGATCTCCTTCAGGTTAATCTACGTCGTTGGATGAGCTTTATTAATCTTGCCTTTAAATCGGGTTTTGACATTTTGTCATTCCTATTGCATTGTGTTCTTGCCTCTCCAAGTCGTGATCCCCGAAAACGAGCTTGGTTTCTCTATCTCTTTCCTCCATCTCTCGCTGATGTGTCCAAGGGCTGTGACCACAGCCTTATGCATAAGGTGCTTTCGCGATTTCGCATTTTGCAATTTTCGACACTATGCTCCGTTGACCCCAAGTCAGCAAAATTTTGATCACTTGCCACATGTCCTATGATTCCATGGTCCAGATCTACTCTTGATTCAACGACTACGATTGAATCACGATTTCGGCATTCTTGATGCATTGAGTTCTTTGCCTCTCTATGTCGTGATTCGTGAAACTCCGATATGGAGTTTGATCAACGATCCAAATCTGATCTCTATTCAACGGCTGCGATTAAATCGCGATATCGGGATTCCTGATGTCAATAATCTTTGACATGTCCAACTCTCGATCCCCGATGCCTCTCCTTTGACTAGAATCAATGGTCCAGATCAAATCTTGATCTAACGGCTCAGATTACATCGTGATTTTGCATATCGTGAAATCGGGATTCCTGTGGTGAATGTTCTTTGACAACTTCAACACTCGATCCTTGAAACTCTGACATGGACTGGAATCAACGGTCCAAATTTGATCTTGATTCAACGGCTGCGATTTAAGTCGCGATTTTGCATATCGCGAAATCGAGATTCCTGTTGCATTGTTTCTTTGACATCTCCAACACGCGATCCTTGAAACTTCGTCATGGTGTAAGTATGCTGACGTCACATGTGTTAAATAAATGCCATGTGTCACCCTGATTCGTGACTTACATCTGCTTGGCATGTTGAATCGGTCTGACACTTGTCATTACCTGGTTGTGCCATGTGTTCCTAGCTGACGTGGTCTACTGATGTGAGTTGGGTCGATGGTCTAGATCACATCTTGATCTGACGGTTCAGATTTAGTCGGGATTTCACACATCGCGATTTCAGGATTCTTGATGTCAATATTCTTTGACATATCCAACTCTCTATCCCTGAAACTCCAATAGGGAGTCGGATCAACGGTCCACATAACCCCCTGAGATGGACGGTCCTCCTGCTTTTGGGATTTGTGAGCCCTCTACTCCTTGCACTTTTAAAGATCATGCAGGTTTTCCTCGATCTAATGGTGGCCGGATACTGCGCTCAGATCTAACGCCTGAGATCTATCCTCCAGATCTGTGTGCTCCTTTTGTCTTCATTCAGATCTGACGACCATTGGGAATTCAGGATGAGATCCAGCGATCATTGGCGCTTCTCCTCCGAAGCGTACTTTGTCCTTGTTTTTCCTTTGCTGCATACTCTGATATTGCCATCAATGACAAGCTTACTTTGCCTAATAATAACCTGCCAACAATCCTCTGCACTATCTCTTCTGAACTTATCGGGCTTGCTCTGGAGCGTCTTCCTAAAATACTTTTGGTGCCCGTCTGTTACATTCTTCCTGTACTCATGCCATCTTCATTGTTGTACTTTCCATCAATGACAAGCATGCACTACCTGTTAAACATTTTCCAACAGCGACTCCATTGATTCAGCTCTGGCACCTAAAGGCAGGCATACAAGATCAAATCCACAGTTACCTTTGGTTCCTCCTAAGGATGACCTAGAGAAGATAATCAAGAAGGGAAAATCTTCTAAAAAAGGTTTATCTGCTGCTACCACATGTGCTTCCGATCAGTTGCCTGATTCCACTCTTGATACTCCAAATGTTTTATCAAGTAAGCTTCCTTTATCTTCTGTTGAAGTATCTCAAAAGTTAGATTTTGAAGAGTTTCCTGTTGAATACTCAACCTTTGAAACTGAAGTCTGAAGTATCTCAAAAGTTAGATTTTGAAGAGTTTCCTGTTGAATACTCAACCTTTGAAACTGAAGTAAAAGAAGAAAACATTGATATACTCTCCTCCCCTGATATTGAGAAGTGTTTCAGTCTTGATAGTTTTGAGGATTTCCCTACGTTAGGTTTTGCTACACCTCTCTCTGTTAAAACTTTTGTTGCCAAAGAAGTAGGAACTTCATCTCCTTCTCAGACCTTACCATCCTCTTCAAAGACTCCACCTACTGTTGTGAAGACTGAAATCTCCCCTTTATCCTTTTCTCCTTCTCCTAATATGCACATAGCTCGACCTCCTTCTCCTGCTAGTTCACCTAGAATCCAAAATCAAATGGCAGTTGTTAATCCCCCTGCAAATAGGATGGATGCCATAGTGGATACAAGATATGATCCTCTAGTCTTGCCTCAGCCAATGAATTCTCTTCCCCCTGTAGATTATTTGAAATACATGCCCAAGTTTACTGGAGAAGAGGATATAACCGCTGAGGAACATCTTGCTTCTTTCTATAGCTATGCAGATAACCAAAATATTGAAAATGAAGATGTTTGGATAAGGGTTTTCGTCCAAATCCTTTTTGGAGAGGCTAGGAATTGGTTTAGGAGTCTGGCCCCTGGATCCATCACTGGTATTGAGGCATTGGATGAATCTTTCCCGAGGCACTGGGGTGACAAAAAGGATTTTCTGTACTATATTACTGAATTTGGATCTTTGAAAAGGAAAGAAGGAGAATCTATGTTTGAATTTTCAAAAAGATTTAACAAAATGTACAAGAATATCCCTGATGAGATCAAACCCACAAAAACCATGGAAAAAATCACTTATGCAAGTGATTTTGACTCTAAGTTCTGCCCTCTATTGAGAGAGAGAAGGTCACCTTCTTTAGTGCAGATGCAAGATTCTGCCTTAGAGGTTGAATCCAACATAATCGCCTCAGATAAGCTCAGGGGAAAATATGCTAGAGATAGGAGGAAAAACAAGGTTGAAGCTTCCACTTTTGACTCTCCTGTTGTTCATTCATAGGTAGATGAGTTGACCAAATTAGTAAAATCCCTTTCTACTGAGATTGAGAAGTTAAAATTGGAAGGAAGAAAACCATATAGAAATTCTTAGAACACTGAAAATAGAGGTAATTTTAGGAGACCCAACAATGCTCCCCAAATCCTTCCTAGAGATCCCAGAAACAAAGAGAGAGAGATGATCAGAGGATTCAAGCTCCTTTTCATAATAATTTGGTTGTTGATGAAGAAGAAGAGGAGGTAGAGGCTGATCCTGAGATCCATTGTTTAGGTGATTCATCCCCATCCCCACACTTGAATCAATCCTCGTATGAGGAATATTTAATGGATATTAAAATCAATGAGTTAAGAAAGGGAGAACAAATGAAGGAAAATGATAGTAGATATAATCTGATATCTAAGAAGAATGAAGAAAAAATTGCTGCCCCTAATCAGCCTGTTCAGAAAGAATATTCTTCCAAGATTGTAACAGTGAGAAGCAAGGAAAAATATTCTCAAAACCCACAACTTCTGATCATAAATCCTCCTCCTTAAACCAAAGAGATTTTGAAGCCTTCCCCCTCTTTCAGTTTTGAGAGTGAGATCCAAAAAATTAAGATCCCTGTACCATTTTTGGAATTGATAAAAAATGAAGAAATTAAAAAATATCTGACCAAAATGTTATAGCCCGATGTTTCTCCTAATTCCACTAATTCAATAAATCTACAAGATGAAAAACCAGCTGTGATTTTAGGCCCTTTGATAGCAGACAAAGGTGATTCATCCCCTCCCTTCTATACTTCTCTCAATGTTCATGACAAGGTGCTGCATAACTGTCTTTTGGATTCAGGGACCTCCCATAATCTTATGCCAAAATCTGTTATGGATGAGCTTGGACTGGAAATCACCAAAACCTATCATGAATTATATTCTTTCGACTCTAGGAAAGTAAAATGTTTGGGGGTCATCAAAGACATGGTTGTGACTCTTTTTCAGCTGCCCATGAAAAGTATACTTAAGTTTGGCATGCTCTTGTCAAGGTATTGCATTAAAAGACTTGGAGGAACCTTGCAGATGGATCTCTCATATGCAACTATCTCAGTGTTTGGTGGGGAACATAGAATACTTTACAGAGAAGCCTAGCTGGCTTACATTATTAGTGATGAAGCAAACCCTGCTAATCATCCTTTTTTTTCTCTTGATACCGATTTGGGGTCCAACATTTTGCATCTAACTGATGCTCTTGAAACCCCTCTTGAAATAAGGAAAAAATCTGTTACCTTATCCGAAGAGCCTCCTCTAACTAATTATGTTTGGAATATGTTCTTTGATGGAGCCTCTTCTAAGGAAGGTGTCGATGTTGGAGTGTTTTTTATCTCACCAACTCAGGAGACCATACCTTTGTCATACAAACTAGAATTTGAAACTACCAACAACGTGGCAGAGTATGAATCTCTTGTTTTGGGCTTGAGAGATGAAAAGGATATGGGAATTAAAAAGATATCAGTATTTGGAGATGTTGAATTGATAATCCATCAGACTAAAAATATTTTCCAAACTAAGCACCCTAGGCTTAGATCTTATAGAAATGAAGTATGGGACCTAGTAGAGAATTTTTTCTCTGAGTATGACATCTCTTTTATTCCACAAGAAGAGAATTTTGTGGCTGATTCTTTGGTAGTATTAGCAAGAAATTTCAGGATACCTATACCACCAAAACTCAAGTATGATGTAGAAGTCAAATACAGGCCTTCTATACCAGACAATGTCAAATATTGGAAGGTGTTTGAAGATGATTTAGAACTTAAAAATTTTCTCGAATCTATTGATGAATTTGTTGCATTACACATTGATTAGGATCCTGATTCTGAAATCACTCCACATGCTGATGTTTTCCTTAACATAATTGCTAATCATCATATCATGCAACTACCTAGCAACCATATTCCAAAAGGACTAGTTCCTTTGGAAAAATTGTTTGATGAAAATGATGTGGCAAGGAAAGGGAAAGTGTCTACTGACGATGCTGATATAACTGAGTGCAATTTGGCGACAGAAAATGATCCAAAATATGTCAAGTTGTCAAGCAACTTATCAAGAGAGCAGAGGGTAGAATATGTCAAATTGTTGAAGGAGTTTGCTGATGTATTCGCATGGACTTACGAAGACCTCCGAACTTATGACACAAACATTATAGAGAAAATGATTCCATTAAAAGAAGAGACTAATCCCTTCAGGAAAAAGTTGAGGCAAATCAATCCTATGTTATTGCCTGTCGTTGAGAAGGAGTTGAAGAAGCTTTTAGATGAAAAAATTATTGTTCCTTTGAGATATTCTGAATGGGTGGCTAATTTGGTCCCTCTGAGGAAAAAGAATGGAGAAATCAGACTTTGTGTCGATTTCCGAAATCTAAACAGAAGCTTTAAAAAGGATAATTACCCTTTGCCCATGATGGAGCATATATTACAGAGGGTGACAAGTGCAACCCGGATGTCTATGGTTGATGGTGGTTTTGTCTACAATCAGATTTTTGTTTTGTCAAAAGATAGAGAGAAGACAACTTTTACCACTCGGGGTACATTTATGTATGCCAAGACGCCCTTTGGTTTAATAAATGCGGGGGCAACCTTTCAGTGAGCTATGGATATAGAATTTATTGGAGAGAAGGAAAATTTTGTTTCTATATACTTAGATGACATAACTGTGTTCTCTCAATCTGACGAAGAGCACTATGATCACTTAAGAAAGGTTTTCTTAAAATGCATAAAATTTGGCCTCTCTTTGAATCCTAAAAAGTCATTGTTCGCCATGAAAGAAGGGAAATTATTGGGGCATATTGTGTCATATGAAGGTGTGAGGATTGATCCCAGTAGGGTTGAATCCATACTGACCTTATCACTTCCTAGATCTAAAAAGGAGGTTCAATCTTTTCTAGGAAAGTTTAATTTCTTAAGAAGGTTTGTGTCAAATTTTGTTGAGTTGGTTAAGTGTATCACAACCATGTTGAGGAAAGATAATGAAACTAAGTGGACTGTTGAGGCACGTAGTTCTTTTGATCAAATAAAGAAAGCTTTGACGGAAGCCCCAATCCTAGTCAGCCTAGACTACTCCAAAGACTTTCTTATTTTTTATTTTGCCTCTTTTGATACAGTAGCAGTAGTCTTGTTGCCGAAGAACTTTGAAGGCTTAGAGAAACCCATTGCCTTTTTCAGCCGGGCTTTGAGGGACGCATAATTAAAATATGACATTATGGATAAGCAAGCCTATGCACTGGTTAAAGCTCTTAGATCCTTCAGAGTTTATATGCTTCATTCAAAATTTATTTCTTATGTTCCATCATCTACTGTAAAAGAAATTTTGATTCAGCCTGATATTGATGGAAAATGCAGCAAATGGATTGCTAAGATCCTTGAATTTGATTTATAAATCAGGCCTACCAAATTGGTCAAGGGCCAAGGTTTATCCAATCTCTTGGATGAATCAGATTGCTCAGCGTTGGGAGTAAATTTCATTGGTTCATATTCAGAAAAGACGCAGATTGAATTAAACAACATAGGTGCTCAAATCAGCCCAGCATCGGCAAATTGCAGTTGGTAAAGGGAAATTATATTTTTCTTGTAGAATTTACAACCTCCAAGTGATATGGAAAAGAACAAGGGGAGAGCATTAAAAATCAAATCAATAAAGTATTGCTTGGTTGATCAAATTTTATATTGGAAGGATCCATTGGGAGTGTTGTTAAGATGCCTAGACCCATAAGAGGCCCAAAGGATTATGTCTGATTTTCATGACAGTTTGTGTGGGGGGCATCATTTTTGGAGGACTACTGCCTACAAGATTCTCAGGGCTAGATATTTTTGTCCTAGTCTGTTCACAAATGTTTGTGCTAAGATCAGAGCATGTGTTAAATGTCAGGAATTTCTCGGAAAGAAACAGCTTAAGTCTTTACCATTAAAACCTGTAGCAGTTTCAGGACCTTTTCAACAATGGGGCTTAGATTTTATCGAGGAAATTCATCTCTCTTCTAGTGGCCAACATAGATGGATCTTAACTGCCACAAACTATTTCACTAAGTGGATAGAGGCTATCCCTACCAGAAATGCTTCCCACAAGGTGATCATTGGTTTCCTTGAAAACATTATGGCAAGGTTTGGCTATCCAAACAAAATTGTTACTGACATTACTGCATCTTTCAAGGTTGATCCATTGATTCAATTTTGTGAACAATATGGGATCACATTGATTCACTCAACCCCTTATTACCCACAGGGAAATGGGCTTGCAGAATCCTCAAACAAAATCCTTATAAAGATCGTTAAAAAACTGTTGGAGGACAACAAAAAGGCATGGGATTCAAAAATCAAGTTTTCTTTGTGGGCTGACAGAGTGACAACAAAGAGGGCCTTGGGCCTTTCTCCTTTCCAGTTGGTGTATCGAGTTGAGGTCATTTTCCCCTCTCAACTCGCCTTGCCTGTGGAAAAATTATTCCAAGATTATCAAGGGGAGCTGGAAGATATGATCAAGAGGATTCAACAGCTGGTTGAAGTCCAACAGGCCCAGGAGCAACTGGTAGATAAAGCATATGATCATCAACTGAAGATCAAGTATGCATTCGACAAGAAGGTGAAAAAGGAGGTTTTCAAATTGGGCGATCTGGTACTCAAGTGGGATGAACTGAGGCAAGATAAAGGCAAGCACGATAAATTTGAATCATTATGGATTGGTACTTTCAAAATCTCTGAGGTATTCCCTAATAACACTTTCAAGTTGCAGAATATGGAGAATGAAGAGGTGTTTGGTGGCCCTATAAATGGGCATTTCCTGAAAAAGTACTTTACTTGAGCCTGGAGTGGCTCTTGATATCATTGTAAATATTATTTTATTTTATTTTTGTGTTCCAATAACTGACCCCATAGCCCTAGGATAAGGCACTGAATCTACTCATTCTTGGTAGCCTGCAGGGGGCATGCCATCCCCTGTGGAGCCAATGTTATCACACTAAGTCGCCTTGGGTCTCTTAGTTTGTTTTTGTTAAAAAAAGTGGTTAGAAAACCTTAGATTCTTATTTTCTATTTAAAATAAATTTCTCATCCTTAAATGTTATTTATGATAGGACCCCTTAGGATGACTAAACCTTTGAGTCATGACTCATGTGTTGATCCACAATTCAATTTTTGGTCCTTAAACCCTTTTAATCTCATGGTCTATTCTTTATGTCCCCTCTCGTGATTCATCCCTAGGTTGATACCTCCCATGACCAGGCTGATGTGACACACCTCTCTCCTCACTCATGACCTCGCATGCATACCTCATCATCCCCACTCACCTGTCCAATCACTTTTTTTGATTTGGAGAGCGTTACCCACTCAGTAGACATTTCTGTAGCACCTGTCACATTTATCATTCATCCACTCCAAGTCATGATTGCCACAACTGATACCTTAACCCTTGTTTTCAGTGCCAAAAGTTGATTGAAATTCTTTCAAAAATATTGCATTTATGATCCTTGGTAATGGTTTCTAAATTTGAAAAGTTCAGTAGTGATGCGCTGTGTAAGTTTGCCAGTTCAAATCATATGATCGCATGTCAACTAAATCAGAGGCTGTGAGAGATTTCAGGGTCGAATTTTCCTCAATCTCATCCTAAGATCGCGCTGAGGAGCTCAACAGATGTCAACTTCATAGGTATCCTATGAAACCTCCTTTGCATATTAATTTTCATAGGAGATTTGTGATCGGGTTTCGGTTTGTTAAGCTTGTAGGGTAGTATTGGAGCCATATTTGCATTCCTGTAAACATCATCGCTCATATCCATAGTCTAATTATTGTTGTTAGTCATAGCCCTTGAAAGTCACAGGCTTGCAATAACCTATCCTCTGTGTATGCATTGCACTACGTAGAGACGCTGCTCAAACCTCTCTGATTATTCTTTTCTTCTTTTCATCCTGTATGAAGAGTCATTTCAGAATTACCTCCTCATAGTCTACACTCTGAAAACCTGTATAAGCCTGAAGGTCCATTTCTCATAGCCAAGTTCATTTTCTAAGTACTGTTAATTTGGAGGGCCATCCTTGTGCATTTGAGACTTGAATTGAAGTTTTCTGGTCAATAACATCCCTTACAGCCTCTTAAGAACCCTCTTTCTAAGTCATGGAGACCCCTCAGTCGAAGAAAACACATAAAGGTGGCAAGATAGTTCAAACAGAACCTATGGACATGCGCCTTTTTAACACAAAAAACATGGCAAGGGAAATGTTTCGAAGAGAAGGATGCCTCTCTTTCTGCCAAAACATGCAGAGAGACCAATAAGAAGTAGCAAAACAATTTGCACTAAATTTTGATGGCAACAAAACCAGAGTTGGAGATTTGGAATTTGAGGTGACTGAAGCCTCCATCTCAGCTGCAACAGGGATCCCCATTTCAAGAGAAAATTGGTTCAAGGCCATGGTATTGAGTTCACCTTTTGTTAAAGATATTTTCAAGCCTGAATACCAAGCCAATGATTTATCTAAGAGTGTGCCAAGGAATCAGTTGATTGACCAGTTTGACAGAATGTATAAAATCATACAGAGATATTTTAGTTGTGAAGGGATATTTAACACCCTGTATCATTACCACATAAGGTTTTTGTTGGATTTTACTGGTAAGGTTTAGATGAATATTCCATATTACCTGCTGAGAAGTGTTATCACTCCAAGAAACCCTTTGTGGTTGCAGACCAAAGGTGCTTGGTAACTTAAGAAATGAATGTTTTTGTATTTTGTAAATATGGATCAATGGGATAACTCAATTCAGCTTATGGCATTCAGACATCAAAATGGTAAACAAATAGACAGTGCTCTCCAAGATTGGTTAAACAGTAAAATAACTTTCAGTGGATGAAGAAAAGATTGTTCATAAACCAGTGCAAAGCAGGGTCTAATAAAAAACTAAAGGAACTGATTATAATGTCATGAACCAAACAATAGGATAACAACTATTCAAGGTTTGACAACAAGATAACAGCGAAGAAGACATATGAAAAACTGATACCAAAATGGAAAGGAACCTGTGATCTGTATTAGCAATGAAATGTCTGAGTACAAAAAGGAGTATTACTGTATCCAGAATCGAACCCTTTCTTAGTCTTCAGAATGTAGCTTTATATCTTTTACAAGATGTTCTCAGATCCTAAAAATATGGATCTGTTTTGCTAAAAACAGTAAAGAAAACTAATTTACATAAATGTAGAGATAAATCCTCAAAATGAGGGTGATCTTCATGTGCTGGTCCAATATCTGTTCGAACAGTTGGTGAAGTGATGACTAGCCTTCCAAGGCTCGTCCATTTGGCATCATAAAGATTACAAATTCGAATTTGATGAGCTGTTCTATTCATTCCTAATACTTTGCCTTCAAAAATGACCAAAACTTAACCAAAGACTCCTCTTTTGACTTGTCTTTCCCAAAATAACCTTTGGATTTGATGGAATAATCCACCACCTATCTAGTCCAAAAGGTTTCATCTGCTTTTAATTCGAAAATTCCATATCTGGGCGAAAATTGTAACATTCTGGCTGTTACAGGCTTTCCACAGCGCATAGCCCGTAAAAAACGCTCCTGCGCTGTTGAAAGTCGCCACTTTCAACAGCTAACGGGTCATAAAATATCGATTTGCGCTGTTGAAAGCAGGCAGATTTTCAAAATCGAATTTCTCGGTCATAGAAAATCTGTTTTTCATGTATGAATAGTCGATCAACATCTAGAGAATCTAATATATCCAATGGTGTTTTCATATCTTCATTTGGAGCTCGATAAGGGATTGAAAAGTTCCCTGAAAGTTTAAGTATCATTCTTTCCATTTGCAATTCAAAACTCTAAACGGTTCTGCACACCAAACACTGTGATATGCTATTGGGCCGAGGTCTTGCGCTGTTGAAAGCACTCGGGAGTTGGCTTTGTTTTATGGTAAGACATGGTGTTGCCGAATGGGATCGCATGCCTTCAACAAGCGCCATATCCAATCCTGAGAGAGGATATATAGAGGTATTACGTAAATTAGCAAGTTGTGCCTTGGTCACTCTTACTCGATCACCAACTTCATCATAAGCAGCACGGCTTGCTGGTCTGGAATGACTTTTAGAGGTATAAACTGGTTTAGGCATTCCTAAATCTTCCTGAATAGATCCACGAAGTTTTTTGGCCTGCTGCGCAATCTTCCGGATGACAAGCCAGAAATTAGCAGGGTAAGTATTGCCTCCTTTCTCTTTTCTTGTGATTCCTTCAGACAAAAGAAAATGCCATCGATCTGCTGTCAACAAACTTGCAAAACCCTGTAGCTTGATGAAAATCTCCTTAGATCGAGGCTTAGTTGGAAATGTTTGACTTGGCTGAGCACATGGCTATAATTTTGTTGTTTGAAAACAAACCGGACATGCAATATTTGTTCAGATCACTTGATGCGTGATCTCCTGCTCTTTGTAATCTCGGGCACTTGGCATGTATAATGATACGCATTAACATCAGCACCCTAGAATTTGACACCTTTACATTTGCAAACTGAAAATCGGGTTGAGCTCTTTTGAGAACACCTGTGCAACCCATTTTAAACTCGGCATCTGAAAGTTCAACATTGTTGTTAATGTTTCTTACAAAGAGAGTCCTCGAAGGATATTCCCCATAAGGATGTTTCCCATCAATAGAACCATTTTCTCCACCTTGCTGAGAAGTTTAAACCCCACCAAAGATATCTTAAACTTAACAAAGTTCCATGGGTATTGCTCACACGGACAATGATAGTATGATTTATAACCTCTTTTACATTAGGGAGGGAAAGATCAAATAAGAAATTCCCTGAAGCATTTGATGAATGCGGCAACCGATCATCACTGAATGAACATCTCTTTTAATGATAAGATTTGAAATGATCTACATCCA
>ML797109.1:127884-153331 GCA_009831015.1 Picea engelmannii
AAATGTTGTTCAGGATGAGAACATTCAGTGCACAGCAAACAGCTCGAGCATATCAAGGATATTTTGACAACAATTTCTCAACCAACTACAATGATGACCAAGCAATGCTTTCACCAGCGCACGATCCTGCACAAACTGCTCCTCAGCTGTTGAAAGATTTCACTTTCCTCAGCGCGCCACCATGTGAGAACTTATCCTTAGCTGTTGGAAGTCTTTACTTTCACCAGCGCATGATCCTATGGAGAACCCCTTTTTGCTGTTGAAAGCCTTCACTTTCCTCAGTGCACGACTCGTGAAACTGATTGTTGGACATTTTGAAATTCACCACTTTCAACAGCGCAAAGACTTATGAGAAGCACTCCTTAGCTACTGAAAGTCGTCGCTTTCCACAGCTAACACTCAACTTTTGGACACACGTTAGCTGTTGAAAGTGAATTATGCAAATTTTGAAAAGAAGACTTTATGGATCATATTATTTTCTAAGACAAAAACCAAAACCTAAGTTTTGCAGCTATAAAGACTCAAAAATGAATTGAGGCAACTACCGATAGCCATGCTATCCACAACAAAACTCGACCAAAAGGATGGTTTTATTTTGGGAGATAACAAGAAGTATAGGTAAAATTCCAGATATGGTGCAAGCCATATCTAAGGATGTGGACTCCAGTCTTTTCCACTCTGGACTTATTAGGATGCTTGTCTCTGAAGAGTTGGGAAATAAAGAGATCTCCTGGGAGAATTTTTTGGTCACTTCTCACTTCAAGCTGGACCCAACACCTACTCCCCAATCACAGATTGCAGGATCTTCATCACCTACCAGTACTAAAATAGGGATCATCAAGAAGAGAAAGGGCAGAGTCCATGTTCCAAAGATCAATAAGCAGGTCAGGGAAGCTGAGGAGGAAGTTTGTCCTTCCCCACACAAAGATTTCTCACCACCACCTCCACCAGGGTTAGAAGAAGTTCCATATTATACCAAGGTGACATCAAAAAAAGGGAAGCAACTTCTCTTTCCCTCTCCTCCTTCAGCAGTTGAAATCAAAGGTAAAAGACCTTTCACTAGGTCATAAATTCCTAAGGGGGATTTCAAAGGATAGCCTTTACCAGAAACCCCTATACATAATAAGAAAGGGAAAGGCATTGAAAAATCTGTAGAAGAGAAACAAGAAACTCCTGTACAGAAAATCAAGGGTAAAGGTACCAAAAGACCTTTGGAGAGCGAGGATGAAATCCCTGTGAAGGATTGTAAAAAACCTATGAAGAATAAAAAAAAGGTTGTTGTGCAAGAGAAGAAGCATAAAAGAAAAGGTTTTGAGAAGGTAGATGAAACATGCAAGGAAAGTCTGGTACAGATGGAAGAAAAGGACGAGAAGAAGCCTACTGAGACTGCACATGTTCCCAACCCCCTTGGTGATCAGACCTTCAAGAGACTCATAAGACAACTTAAGGAATCAAGAAGGGAAGTGGCCCAGTTGTAAAGGGAAACCATATCCGAGAGAGCTAAGATGACAGAGTTGATAGAGGGCTCCAATGATACTCTTGACTTAGCAAAATTTGCAGCAAGAAGGGTTCAACCCCTTCATAAGCAGCTCCAGAACCTCTACAGGCAGAACATGGGTTTCCAGGCTCAGAACAAGAAGCTAAAGGCAGAACTTAAGCATTTCCAAGATGAAGTAACCCAAAATAATTTACAGGTGTTGATTGAAGCTTCCATTGAAGATGACAAACCAATAGCTAAGGAGAGCACAACTATACTGAAGAAGCCTACCATTGCTAAGAAGAATAAGTCTACTGAGTTAGTTGGAGACACTCTTTCCACCAGAAAGAGTGTGACGCTAAGTGTTAAAATGACAAAGTAGTTGGTAGTGGTAAACCCCATTTTTGAGTGTTGTTCCTTCTTGGGAAGGTTAACTGATATGCACATACTAAGTTTTTCAACCTATATAGGCTTCTATGTGTTTAGCTATATTAATTTTGGAATTTTTTGCTAAGTGCTAGCTTCACTCAATGGTAAAAGCATCTAAGTAAATTGATTTGGCATCATGGAAGGACACAAATAGCTCTACACATGTTCAGGAGTCAAAGACGCTGCATTTTTGGCATAGCTACCCAAACCCTTATGCAAACGCAGTGTAGGTGGCACTGCGTAATATTTTACAAAACACAGAATTGTCATACAGGCGCTACCCATAGGTGTTGCATAATATCTTACAGAGAGAAGGTTCACACACAGGCGCTACTCAATATTGCAAAAGAAGTCAAATGTAGCCATAGATATGCATCACAGTGGCGCTACCTTCTCTCCTTGTTCCATTTTAAGGGGCGCTACACAGAATCGCTACCCAAGGGAGTAACCAGCAAACACCAAGGATCTAGGAAGACTAAGCCAACAGTTTTGGATAATATAATGATGGAATAAATGATAGAAGTAGCAGTTGGCATGCAGAGGACAACTACAAGCTCCAAAGGGACACATGGAAAAATAGGAGTTGAGCAGCAAAAGAGGATCAAAGGAGTTAGAAGCATGATTGGTTTAGTCACCAACACTTCCCTGTTTTATAGCTTAGGTTGTTATCTTAGTTGTTAGAATAAATAAATGTTTTGATATTTTTAAGGAAAAGAGGCCAGCTCGTACCTCCAGTTGTTGCCTCCCTTTCTTGTTATAAATAGATAGATGAATTTCTTTAATGGGTTCGGATGGTAGAGCAAGGCTCCCAAGAAACTGTAATATTTTTGATAAATGACTGTGATCTAGTATGTACTGGACTTAAGACTTTTTTGACTAATACAAATCAACTCCTATTTCAGACTATTTTCTTCTAATGCTAAATGTTCATATTTGAATGCTTCATATGGATTATTGTGGTAATGATATGATGGATGTTTGATCATTTTATTGTCATGGTGTTTATTTAGCTCCTTAGTTTCTAATTTCAAGAAGATCTTGTTTTAATAAACTTTCTTCCTTTGGGATTTTCTGGACCTGATGTTTGCAGTAGCTCTTACATTCCTCTCATTCATGTCTTCTTTCTATCCACATTTACTCCCAAACTACTGGTTGAAATTAGTCAAGACCTTATTTTCTGTTACATGTTAGCCCTGTTTACGAGTGAGGATATTATCATTTCGAGTTTTTCAATTCGACCTTTCAAAAGAACACTCATACTTTCACATATCATCTGATGGGTATTGGGCCTACCTTCCTTGCAATCAGAAGGTGACTTTTAGTGCTAACACAAATCACCCTCACACATGGGATGAAAGCCTTCCCTATTTCCAACATAGCTACAACCGATCCCTGCATAGCTCAACCGGACACAACCCCTTTCAGGTGGGGTTGGGATTCCAACCATTAGGTCCCATATATGTTGCACTTCCCCTTGCAGTCACCTCGACTCACTCATCTCCTGCTCCAACTGAAGATGACAAATCCACCCGGTTCATTGAGCGGAACCATCACATCTTCCAATAGGTTCAGGATATCTTACAGAAGTCCAATGACAAGTACAAGGAATGTCATGATCAACATGGGGTGACACATAAGTTTCAGGTGGGTGAAAAAGTTTGGTTGCACTTGCAGAAAGAATGCCATACAGGACCCCATCGAAATCTTCTCCCACTCTGTTATGGGTCATACACCATCACCAAGGCCATGGGGGACAATGGTTTTGAGCTCAACATTCCTCCTTTCCTTGACCCACACCCAGTGTTCCACGTGGATCTCCTTCTCCCTTATTTCCCACCATTATTGGATACCTCAGACGTAGCGGAGCAGCTGACACCAACAAATCTCAACCCCGAATGCATACAAAAAGAATCCAATGATCATATTGTGGACACACATATCGATAGCACTCAAAGACAAAGGATCCAAGTTATCGAGTCGTCAAAGCAGGGCAGCTCCTGCACCAAGGCAAGTGGCTCACCCGGGGCCAAATTCAACAAAACATTCCTAATCTGATGGGGGAAATCAACACAATGGAGACCATTTCTTAATAAGGAGGGAGAATTGATCTAGATGGATATCGGTGGCCACACACCTTTTCCAACTATCTCAAAATAGTTTTGCCAATTTACTATTTTTAGCAGTTTTAACTTCTGGGGCCATTTTGAGGGCCCAAATGAAGGTTTTTTGGGATCGAGCTTCTCAATGATAGCTAATGGCATGATTAAGCCCCCAAAATTAATCTCCTCGATGATACCTTTCCAACGGGCTATCATTAGCCTAAAATAGAGATCGTATGAAAAAGTTATGACCCCGAGAAGTTGATGTACTGACTTACCCAAACGGGGCCCACATGACTTTTGGCGCTTCATCTCCTAGGATTAGGTTTTTGGATGTCTAGGGTTTTTGGAATTTCTGTTTATTGTAAAAATTCCTTCATATCCTCATTCTAATCATATTCTTGTGAATGAGTGCAACCGTCACATCTCTTCTCATAGATAAGCCACCACCATTCCAGCAAGCTTGTTTCCACTGCATTTTACAGTTTCAGCTTATTTCCTTATTGAATAGAAAACCAGTTTTACTGTATATTTTTTTATTTTTTGTTAAGCACCTGTTAATAATCTATAGTGATTTCATTATGCTCATAAAATCCGTATCAGTGGTATCAGATCAGTCTGCTCCTTGTTGTCTTAATGCATGTCCCCAATGAGGTCGGAGTACAAAGAGTTGGGTCTCGAGCTTGTTTCTCTTGAGTACAAAATCTCTCACACACCCAAGTGACCTATCATGGAAGGAGAAAATAAATATGATGGGACAACAGATCCTTTCAAACTATTCATTGAGGAATCCCTCATGCAAAAAAGGAACGAGATGATGGATAGTTTTTCACAAATACTTCAGCGACTACCAACATGCGACACATCTTCCTCGAGCAGAGGCTCCACCCCCTTCAAGGTACAAATAAAATTTGATATTCCTATATTTGAAGGTAAGATAGACGTAGATGTTGTAGATAAGTGGTTGAATCTACTAGAAGGGTATTTTTCTGTCCATAACTTTTCGAATAGAGAAAAGATTACTTTTGCACTCCTCAAAGTCGTTCCCTATGTCAAATATTGGTGGGAAAATTTCTGTGAGAAAAAGGAAACAAAGGAACCCTCATTATTTACAGTCACAACTACCTAGGATTCCTTTAGGGATGCTATTAAGGAATAATCCTACCCTGTCAGAAGTTATGACGACTTGTATACCAAATGGACCACACTGCGGCAAGAAAGAGACCAAGCAATGCCAGATTTCAAGAATATCTTTCATACCTTATGCACCAAGCTGGGTATCAAATATTCAGAGTGACATATGGTGCTCAAGTATCGTGGCACCTTGCATAGATACATTGATACTGAAATGGAATTTTTGGACATCTCATCCTTGGGCGCGGCCTATCGATATGCCGTCAAAATCAAGCAGAAGCTCAAACAAAAGATGCGGCAATTTGGGCCTAGGAACTCGTCACAACAAAAGCCAAGAAAGGGCGGCCCCAACCCACAGAACAAAGGATAGAGAAAATATGGATAGTATCAGGACAACCAGTCCAAGCCGCAAGAAAAGGAGGACACCAGAAATACAAAGAAAGATACCAGGAAGTGGTGCAACTTCCATAAGAGCCCTTGGCATAACACTGTTGACTGCCACTCAAAGCAGTCGGTAGTGGCCGAAATGAAAGCCTCTGAATTAGATGTGGGTTCAGATTCTATGCCAGAACTAGAAAGGGGAATAAGATCATTGATGCGGAATCCAGTGCCACCATTTTTACCACCAAGCTCCAGCCTGGTGAACCAGACGAGCCATAAGAAGGAGAACTCCTCTTCCATTCACAAATGTGGGTAAAAGGCACCCCACTGCACTTCATCATGGATAGCGGTAGCTAGAAGAAACTCATATTAGTAGAGATGATCAAGTGGCTAGCCCTTCTGACAACACTGCACCCACAACCCTACACCATTGGATGGCTCCACCAAGGAAGCGATCTCTGCATCAACCAACAATGTCGACTGTTGTACGACATCAAGCCCTTCAAAGATGAGGTATTGTGTGATGTTGCTCCTCTGAAAGTTTGTGATGTTATTTTGGGCCAACCTTATTTATGGAAACGTCATGTTGTATATAATTCTAGGCCTCATAGTGTTATTATTACTTTGAACATAAAATTGTACAGGATACTTGAGGTAGTCCCACCTAGTGCTATTTCCTTGATCTCTACTAAGAAATGCAGGAAGGTCATCTCTTAGACGGGGAAGTTTGTCTTCTTTGTGATTCACTCTCAGAGTAAGATAAATATCACAACCACATCCATGGTCTCTATGGCCAACCTCTCCACACAGCAATAGCAAGTAGATAAGGTCACGGAAGAATACTCAGATATCTTCTCCTCACCTACCGGGGTACCTCTATACTGTCAGGTCAAGCACCCCATCGATATGACCCCCGATGCACTACTGCCCAATGGAAAGTCTATCGCCGCTCTTTGTTAGAGAATGAGGATATCAAGTGACAGATCCAAGAACTAATACACAAGGGGCACATCCATCCCATATCATCACCTTGCGGGAGCCCAATCATGCTGGTATAGAAAAAAGATGGAACTTGGTGAATCTTCATTAATTATCGGGCTTTGAATAAAATCATAGTCAGAAACTGGTACCTGATTCCCCGAATCAACGACCTCCTTGATCAACTCATGGGGGAAAAATACTTCATTAAGATTATTATGAAGTCTGGCTACCACCAGGTCCCGATAGAATAGACAAATGTATGGAAAACTGCCTTCAAGTCAAAGGAATCCCTTTTTGAATGGTTGGTCATGCCCTTTGGTTTGAAAAATTCTCCAGCCATTTTCATGAGGATGATGGATGATATCCTACGACCATTCACCAATAATTTTGTAGTGGTGTATCTGTGTGACATTCTCATTTATAGCAAGACTTGGGCCGAACACTTGCAACATATTCAGTAGGTTTTGCACACCCTGTGACAACACAAGCTATATGCTAAATTGGAAAAATGCTCCTTTAGCATGGACAGGGTCCATTACCTAGGCTACATAATTGATCAACATGGCGTACATGTGGATCCAATCAAGATCCAAGTCATCCACGACTGTCCAGCCCCAACCACACTCACTGAGTTTCGGAGCTTCTTGGGCCTTGCCAATTTCTACCGCAGGTTTGTGTTAGGATTCTACCATATTGCATGGGCCCTTAGCCAAATAACCAGGGTTGGTGGTAAGGAAAAATTTTCATGGGGTCAGTCCCAACAACAAGCATTCGACGATTTGAAGTAGAGCTTGTGCTCATCCCTAGTACTTTCACTACCAAACCTGCAACAACCCTTTTAGATCGAGACAGATGCTTCAGACTATGCGGTGGGCGTCATTCTCACTCAACACGACCACCCCATGGCCTATCATAGTGAGACACTATCAGATGTTGTACTTAATTACCCTACTTATGACAAAGAAATGTACTTCATTGAGCAAGCCTGCCGCTAATGCAGACATTACATTCTTGGGAAGGAGGCAATCATCCACACTGATCATAAGCCACTACATTTCATGCAGACACAAGGAAAATTGTAGAATGATTGCCATCAAAAGTGGTCCATATACTTGTAGCAATTCAACCTCAACATCAAGTATAGAATAGGAAGCACCAATCACATCATTGATTGCCTCCGCATACCACTTGTCATGAAACTCACCACAGTGCTAGACTTATGTGGCCATGAGACCTATAGATGGCCCCAACTCTATGAGATAGACCCGGACTTCGCCACCACCTACCAAATGTTGGGTGCAAACACATTTGTCGATAATTTCCATCTTCAGGATGGGTTATTGTGTCGTCTGGGCCATATCTTTGTTCCATCAAGCGAGCGGGCGAAGCTGATATGGGAAGCCCATTATAGTTGGGTGGAAGGACACTTCAACGTAAAAAATACAGTTCCGATGCTACAGAAACATTTCTACTGGTTGAAACTTTGACAAGAGTCAGCAAGTATATCAGGTCCTGCACTTTCTGTGCTATTTCCAAACTGACCACTAAGAAACAGGGTATGTACAACCCTCTTCCTACTCCTAAGAAGCCATGGGAATCCATCTCAATGGACTACATGTCAGGCCTCCCATCCACCAAGTGGGGAAATGACTATGTTTTTGTTGTTGTTGATCGCTTTTCTAAGATGGCTATTCTGGTTGCCTACAAGAAGAACATCACAACAAAGGCCACTGCCAAGCTCTTCTTTGAATGAGTCTATGTACATTTTGGAATCCCACAAACCATTTTCTCAGATCCAGACAGTCGATTTCTTAGCACATTCTGGTCGAGCCTCTGGTCACTGTTGTACACCAAGCTCACCAAATCCACGACCTTCCACCCCAGACAGATTGCCAAACCGAGGTCCTCAATCGAATGATTGTGCATATCCTTCACATGTATAATTCAAATCACCCTCACACATGGTATGAATTCCTTCCCTATGTCTAACATATCTACAACCGAGCCCTGCATAGCTCAACCAACAACAACCCCTTTCAAGTGGGGTTGGGATTCCAACCATTGGGTCCCATAGATGTTGCACTTCCCCTTGCGGTCACCTCACCTGACTCATCTCCTGCTCCAAATGAAGCTGACAAAGCAACCTGGTTCATTCAGTGGATCCAACACATCTACCAATAGGTTCAGTATATCCTACAGAAGTCCAATGACAAGTGCAAGCCACGTCATGATCAACATCGGGTGCCACATAAGTTTCAGGTGGGCGAAAACGTTTGGTTTTACTTGCACAAAGAATGCCTTACAGGACCCCATTAGAAGATTTTCCCACTCTGTTATGGGTCATACACCATCACCAAGGCCATGGGGGATAATTATTTTGAGCTCAACATTCCTCCTTTCCTTGGCCTGCACCCAGTGTTCAACGTGGATCTCCTCCGCCCTTATTTCCCACCATTATTGGACACCTCAGACGTAGCAGAGCAGCTGACACCAACAAAGCTCAACCACAAATGCATACAATAGGCATACAATGATTATGTTGTGGAAACACATATCAAGGGCACTCGAAAACAAAGGATACAACTTTATCAAGCTGTTAAAGCAGGGCAGCTACTGCACCAAGGCAAGTGGCTCACCCGGGGCCAAATTCAACAAAAATTTCCTCATCTGATGGGGGAACTCAACACAATGGAGACCACTACTTCCTAATGAGGTAGGATTGATATAGGTGGATATTGGTGGCCACCCACCTTTTCCAACTGGCTGAAAATAGTTTTCTGACAATTTTGGCAATTTACTATTTTTAGCAGTTTTAACTTCCGGGGCCATTTTGAGGGCCTAAATGAAGGTTTTTCAGGATCTATCTTCTCAATGATATTAAAAGTCATGATTGAGACCTAAAAATGAATCTTCTCAACGATACCTTTCCAATGGTCTATCATACACCTAAAACGAAGATCGTATGCAAAAGTTACGACCCCAGGAAGTTGATGTACTAACTTACCCAAACAGGGTCCACATGACTTTTGGCGCTTCATCTCCTAGGGTTAGGTTTTTGGATATCTAGGGTTTTTGGCATTCCTTTTTATTGTAAAAAGGCCTTAAAAGCCTCATTTTAATCATATTCTTGTGAATGATCACAGTCGTCACATCTCTTCTCAGAGATAAGCCGCCACCATTCCAGTAAGCTTGTTTCCGCTGCAATTTACAGTTTCATCTTATTTCCTTATTGAATAGAAAACCAGTTTTAATGTATCTCTGTTATTTGTGTTAAGAACCTATTAATAATATGTAGTCATTTCGTTAAGAACCTATTAATAATATGTAGTCATTTCGTTCTACTCATAAAATCTGGATCATCTACCAATTTCCATGCCTGATTTTTCTCTATGCATCTGATTTCTTCATTCATGATTTCTGCCCATATATCATCTTTGACTGCTTCTTCAAAAGTTAATGGATCATCTATTTTTGAAAAAAAAAAGCAAAACCATAAAATAAATTTGATGTGTCTTCATTATATATGTCGCACGGACTTCTTTTATTTCTTGGTAATAGACTTTCTAATCTTGGATCTAGAGATGTAGAACTGTTGGGACTGCTTGCTGGTGTTTGTTGCACTCTAGGTGTAAACTGTACACCTGTTGTTCTTACTGGAGTATTTTGTGCTCTGATATGCATCACAGTGCTGGATGTAGAAGGGACTACGCAATGACTTGTACATGGTGTTTGAAACACCTCTTCTTCTGTGTCACCACGCTCCATTGCATCAATAATTTTGACTGTCTTTGCTATGTTTCCATCCCATGCTTCATTCTCCACAAACTAAACATCACATATTATTTCAAATGTCCAAATCTGAAATTCCATAGCTAGGAATCATCATGTATTTCATATTGGAATGTTTCCTTCATTTTTGCGCCATTTTCTCCTTTCTTGATACTGCACGTACTATTTTCTTCATTGGAACTGTGCACACTTTCTGCTGTAAATGCAATGTCTGACTGTACATATTTTTCTTTACCAATAGCTTGTGTTTCATTTTTATCCTTAGTTGGCTTCAAATTCAATGGGAACATTCTGTTACTTGTCATCTGGATTTTTTCAATAAGTTTATTGCTTGGGCATTTGTCCATAATCACATAGTGATTATCTTCCATGTAGATTCAATATCCTTTTTGTAATAGTTGTCCTATGCTCATCAAATTATCCTTCAGAACATAAACATAATATACATAAGACATAACTTTTTGTTCTCCTTTCTTAGTTAAAATATTTATACTACCTTTGCCTAAGACAATGACTTGGATATCCGTTCCAAGTGTAACCTTGGTTTGTACTGATTCGTCCAAACTAGAAAACAGTTCTATGTTTCTTGTCATGTGGTTACTGCAACCTAAATCTAAATACCATATGTCACATGGACTTGCTTGATCAATATTTCATTCAACTTGGGATACTATAGGCATTTTTACAATGCCCGCCATAAACATAGGTTGGGTTTGATTATTTGTGTTGTTTGACTGATCTTGACTTTGCTTGTTCTAATTATACTGTCTCTTTCTGCACTCATATGCATAATGTCCACACTTTTTACAGTAATGGAATTCAATCTTTGATTTTTCAGTTCTTTGACCACTTGGTTGACTGGTACTTGTGTTTTGACATCTTCCACCATCATTTCCAAGACTGCTATTGCATCCACCTCTGACAAAACTTCTTCCTTTTCTTCTAGAGTTATCTCTTCCCCTTCCTCTTCCATAACTTATAAATGACTGTGCGGAAAATGTATTCATACTTGGCCTATTCAATATTTGTTCATGAATAATGAGGGAAGCTTGCAATTCATCTAGGCTAAACTAACTCAAGTCTTTGCTCTCTTCTAGAGTCACAAAACGGGTATCAAATTTAGGAGGAAGACTCCTAAGTACCTTCTCAACAACTTTTATGTCTTCTATGGTTTCACCATGAGACTTAATTTGATTTATCAAGCCAATGACATGGGTGTAGAATGAATCTATTGTATCTGTATCATTCATTGACAAAGTTTCAGAATCTCTTCTAAGAATTTCCAGTTTTGAAGTCTTTACTTTGTCCATAACTTGATAAGAGGTTTATAATATGTTCCATACTTCCTTGGCTTTCTTTGTTGATGCAACTCTTGGAAGTATGCTCTCATGCATGGCTTTATGTATGTAAAAAAATGCCTTTCCATCCTTATTTCTTTGATATTTCAAGACATCCTTCTTAGCTTGTGTGAGGGCATTGTATGTTGCCTGATATATTGGTTCCACATAGCCATTCTCAACTATATCCATTACATCTTGACCTCGGAGAAGTGCCTTCATGGTCAAGGACCACATCTCGTAATTATTGCCTGTAAAAGTGGGAGGTTGCAGATTAGAGGTAGAAGTCATATTTCCCTTTCCAACAAATTTTCTTCTCTTGAACTTGTTTTGATAGAACCTGCTATTGATCAACTTTTCTTTTGATCAACTAGCTCTGATACCAGATCTAGGATCCACTTTGCAATGTTCAATTCTTGGATCCGCAACACACAAGGAAACTGTGCGCAACACTATGAAAAAATACTGTGTGCCACAAACTTCATCTCTGAACTCTCAGGACTTGTCAGGCAGTTCACAAACTACACAAAATGTTGGGCAATGTAATATAAAATGATTTAAGAATAATTTATAAATGCGGAATGACAAATTGTTATGCTTAGCACATAAAATCAAAAATATAAATTGCTTGATATTAATAAACTTCGGCGTAGTGTACATGGTTACAAAATACAATACTAAGTTGAGATTTGACTCCAATTACTTCTTCTATTGATTTTACAGACACATAGCATGTGCTTAGACTTCTTCAACTCTTCACCTGTTGCTGCTCTCGATTGTGCTCACTACCTCTCTTCTTCTTCTCTACATCATTGACTAACTAAACGACTCCTATTTATATGGACTCCAACTCATTCCACATAGAGACACAACTTTACCATTGTTCACCGCCTTGGGCTACATACAAAAAATTTGGTTGTCTTGGCTCTTTTATTATTATGCATGAATGTCACAGTGTTGCATGTATTACATTTCTTCTCCACTTCTACTCAGAGGCTGACAAGGTTGCAGTAGGATCCACCACCCATATCTTATGACCTTTCCCTCGATTATAATGCTTGATCTAATATATCTCTCAAGAACTCACTCTAATATCTCCCAAAACATTCTCTCATCATGATCCTCTCCCCTCTCTCATAACAATATATTTATATTATAAAATAGGGTTAATTACCCATTACAAAATTGATCAAAACCTTAACTCCATGATCCTCTCCACTTTCTAACTCCTTGATCGCGGCTAGTCCAAAATCCGACTATTTTCTTCATTGATCTGCATCTTTTTTCCTTTCTTTAACTTTCCTGGTTTCCTAGTGCTACTTTTACAAGTTTTTCGGTCCGTGCTCCTTCTTTGGTCCATTATCTAACCTCCTTCATTAATTATCGTTCCTTTCCATATTATTCTATTTTCATCCCTATATTTATCAATATTTCCTCGAATCTTGTTCCAAATTGGCTTGAGCCAACACACCCCCAACACTCACCTATGGCTCATCCCGAGCCACTCAGGTAGTGTGTGCTTCTTGTACTATCTTCTCTAGCTCTTGAAACTTGCTTTTAACTTATTCAACTTGGTATTTTGCCTGCAAGTTCTTTTCTACTATAATCTCCACAATCTGCATAGTAATGTGTTCCTTCAATATTTCCCCACTTTCCAAGCCAACTTGTTCAAATTGGCCCTTTATTGTGTAAATCTTAGTGAGAATATGTTATGCTTCTTCTTGTAAAGGTTATAATTGATCCTACCTTGACTTCTTATCCACTTGTAAGGACTTAAGATCTTACCTACAGATTCTTCATCTCTTGTGCACTTTTCAGTATGTCAGGTATTGTCATAGTTTTATTCTTATGCTTCAATTCCTGCATCACAGTATTTATCCCTTCTTCTTTTTGGTCCAACTCCTGAAGTTTCCTATCCTCCTAAATGTTTTTCCATAGATGTGTGATCTTATTGCAAATATTTGTTATTTCCTGGAATACAAGAATAATTCTTTCTGCATGATCTGTAGCCTCCTGCACTCTTTGTGTTCTTAATTTTGGTGGATTCGTAGGTGCTAGAAATTATGACAATCTGTAATGTGGCTTCTATAAGTCTCCATAGATTGTATTATTTTCTTAATTTTCTCTTCTGTGGGTATATTATCTCCTTCTGCGCTATTAGGAATGGTTTTAAATACTTCTTCAACTTTCTAGTATATTCTTCCAGTACACTTCTTTGTTTCAATCCTCTTGAACTACACTTGGTTAAGAGTTATTTCTAGTGTATTATTTAATTCCTTGGCCAACTATAAGATTGTGTCATCTTCACGGGCCCTTGACTGGATTTCTTTCACAACACTAACCTTTAGTTTGTAGAATGTTTTAGTTGGAATATTGGGTAGTGGCAAGTCCAGATGATATATATACTTTAGTGGCTTCTATGTTGTAGCTTCATCTACCTACAACATCTCCTGAGTGATACATAAATTTTCCCTCCCCATAACTATGGTCTGCACTGTCTCCTGTTCTGGAAGTATTATGTCCTAAGAGGTTTGTTGTTGTTGTACCTGATCCTTTTTTTGAATTGTAGTAATGTTCCAATACATCTTTTTCCCTCTGTTAATTTATTCACCATTTCCTCCCTCTACTTTGAAGCATCATACCAAGATTTCGTCATGTGATCTTGCACTTTTTCGGCCACTAATTATGCATCATCCTCTGTAAGTGTAAGATGAGGAATTTCCTTATGTTCCCTCATTTTATTGCACTGTCCTACTATCTGCAACATTGTTCTTTTCCTTGGAAGTGTCTATGTCTATGTGGTTTCAGCTAGAATATCCCAATCTGGGAAATTCCCACCTCCTGTTTCCTCTTGCATAGGAATACTGGTATCAATTTGCGTTCCTCCATTTATTTCTTCTTTGCACTCCTTTTCCTAAGTTGAATCCTTTGGTATAGTTTTTTTCTGCCTTGGATTTTTAGTTGTTGTGATACCCCCTATTTATTTTGTGTGCTCTGTATCTTTCCTTGTGTTTGCTATTAGGTAGGTTGAATACTGTGTAGGTCCAATCTCTTCTTGTTACTTAGATTTTGGTACTTTATTTGAGATTACTGTATCCTTCCATTCTTCAGGCCAATCCTTCATAGCCCATTTTACTTATTCCCCTGTGACACAATATCTCAAGTGAAACCGTTCCTTTTGAGGATCCCTCTTAGCCTGGATCCAAATGTTATTCCTTGAAGATTGAAAATCGGTTATTCCTTGATTCTCTCTCACCACTTTTGGTGATTTTATCCATTTGGTTTCCAGCCTCTCCTACATCGCATCATAGAACATGGAAAAAATGCTAGCATTCGCCTTCCTTTGCTTTGAATATTTATTATGACATAAGGTTGTGTATTTGGCTGCGTGACATTTCCCCGGCCTCTGGTAAAATACATTGTACTTTGGTTCTCCCCATCCAACTAATTCTATCAATATTATTAACTGTGCATATAATGAAACTCTGAATTGAATTATTGTGCATCCTGGAAATCATCCAAAAAAAAGTTTAGTAGGTATGGAGCCCAACTAAGTAGACTTCCCTTTGCACACTGTGCAACTGCTTCTATGACACCTGTAGGGGTTTCCGCTTTGAGACAATTTATCAAGAGTTTTCATGCCATTAGTTTTGTTGCAAACCTAGTTTCTGGTTCACTTATTTGTTTAATAATCATTCCCATGGATCCTCTGTCAGTCCCATATTTGTTCTTTATCTCATCTGCTATGCTTTTTTCTTTTGTTTTTTCATCCAAGTACTTCTTTGGTTTTTCTCCATATGTAGGTAACCCTGTGATTTCAGAAATTAGGTCCACATCTATTGATACAGGTCTATCCATCCATAATATGCCTCCATGAACCCATGCTAGTAATTTTTTGACACATGCATTCACATAATTTCCTCTCCAAAGTGAGGAATCTCCAACATGCTCATAATTCATGTGTTGTATAGCCCTCCAATCCATTGTTTTGGCTCGAGTATGGGATTTCCTAATGGACCTTATCCTTTACTTTCCATGTAAACTTGTTGCGAGAAATCAGGAAACTTCCCCATGTCTATAACACCATGGTCAACATATTTAAGATTATTAATACATCCTAACACGTCACCAAGTATTTTAACTCCTTCAGGTATCTGCGACAGTGACAATCTGTGTTCCTTCTGCTTGAGTGGTGTTGTTAGTGTAGCATGTTTTTCCCTTGTCTTCTTCTTCCCAACCGATGGCCCAATTATTTCCACTTGATTCTCTTCCTCATTGTCATGTTCTTCCTCAATGTCTGTGTTCTGTTGGTTTGTAATGTCTTGAACTTGTTCCTTTGATTGTTGCACTTGTTCTACTGCAGGGAGTTTCACTTCTTCTGCCTACTTCCTAGACTCATCATATTTTTTTGTTCATCATCTTCCTCATTCATTTATTCATGTGGTAATGTTTCACCTAACCTAGTTTACTGCATAGGTTTTTTCTCTGTGCTAGGGTTTTGTATGTCACTCTGCAGGTCGATGTCCATTTCTTTTGTTGTCGGGTTTTTCTCTTCTATGATAGTCTAACTAACTGGTTCAATTACTAGGGATGGAATGGCATCAACATCCAAAATTCCTTCAGGTTGATTAGGGTTTTCTCCATCAACTGCTAGGTCTTGTGCAGACTTCACGAAATTTCATGTTTTCTTTGCAACACGGATGGGATCTCCAAGCTTCGGGGGTGCCATGATGCTAAATTATGAACTGGTTGTTGTGAATCATAGGTGAACACCTCAGAATCACCCTCTCATATTGATTTTTCTCCCTTGGATCTAGATTTCAAAAAGTCACAATGAGTCTTTTTTCTTAATGTTTTCTTGTTTATAGGTCATGCCATAAATTCCCTTATCCCGCCACAATCTTTCGATCACTGCTTTTTCTTTTTCCGGCTTTTTTCTATGTCAACGCACTGCTTTTTCTGCCTGGTCACATTTCTCTGGTGCACATTGTAGTCATGTTCTTCCATACCAATTACTATCTTTTGTGCATTGTATTATCTAACTGCATGCTCAACACTTATCCATATACTTCATCTTTTTGTATTTTTCTTATTTTTCTATTTGTTTTTCCCTTTTTCTTTTATCTCCTACTATATACACTATGTACAATTGTAATTTTATGCACTGTAACTACTAAGGGTTATTGGGTAAACTGTCCCTATACAATTTCAATTGACTTCCATTAACCAATCCTTGAATCTCTTTGCCTACTAAATCTTGCAACTACGCAACACCTCCATATATGATAGATTTTATCTCATATGGCCCTAGCCAATGCATCCTAAATTTTCCTAGGTGTTGCAGGTATTTTATATCATAGAGGAGAACTAGATCTCCTTCCTTCAATTTTTTTTTTTAATGTGTCTATCATGCCAATATTTGTCTTTGGCTTTCTGTACTTTTGATGGAAACCCACCATAATCCTATCCTCTTCTGGTTCCATGAGTTGAGACAATCTTTCTTGTACTACACTTATTTTTGTCATATATGTAATGGATGCAACATGCAGACTAGGTATCAAATATTCTAAAGGGTTACTATATCCACTAGGTTCGGAAGGATTAGGGTGTGGATAGGTATAAGACATTGATCTAATAAGGCCATCGGTCACATGGGATGCCTCTGGTGAAGACAAGTCAACTAAGTGAGAGAGAGAGAGGAATAAAGAAGGATGGTGTATAGATATCTTGATTAGGCATAGATCAAATCTTACTGCTAGGATTTTTGGATAGCTTCTTCCACATTCGTAGGAAAAGTCATGACTACATCCTTGGCAATGGGAGGAATAAAAGGCTTCGAGAACCAATATGTGAGGAAATAATCACTAATATTGGATTTGCATAAGCTATGCCATCTACGCCACTCATGGATGTGATATGATATGTGAGTGGCAGTGGTTTGGAAAAAATTGGTTAAGGTTTATATCCTTATGTCATGGCAGATTGGAAGCTGGAAGAAGGTGAGGAAAACCTTGGCTATGGACTCAAAGTTATATGGGTATTAACACATTGGTCTATGTACCATTTGACGGAAAAACTTATCAAAATGCATTGAAATAGTCATAACCTAATCAAATCCCCAGTTATGGAATTGGAATAACACTAAATGTGAAAGGAAATGATATGGTTGGAAGGATCCACTCTTAAATTACCCTCAAACTTGTTGGTGTCATACGGAATTTTATTTTTCATATTGGGCAAATTGGGATCATGGTGGATGGGATCATTAATCAATTTTTTAGATCGGGGAGATTTAAACCTACCATAAAGGGAAGAGAAGGTTAGTTGGAATTTGGTCCAGGATTAGCTCCAACCATGGTGGAAATTGGTATATAAGAGGATCTAGGACCTAAATATTTGGAAGTGGGTCCAAAACTGGATGTACCAACACCCCTTGATGGGGAGGGGGGTTTTGAGTCAAAATAGATAGAATATAATGGGGAACTCAATTCAAAGGCATTGCAAATGACATAACAGTCTCCTATGGGGAGACATGTTATCCAGATGCAAATATCACCCTAAATATGAAACACGCTAACTGTTGGAACACGAATAATTTTGAGCTTTTGAACTTTAGTTTTTACCTCTTAGAATTTTTTTTTTTTCCAAAAAAGAAAAAAAAAACTTAGAGAATTTCCTTTTAGTTTTAAAATAAATCTATTGGTTTTTATCTATCAATAAGGCACTCACAATATTGATCGTCGATAATTTAATATAATTTTATCTAACGGTCCTAATGATCTTCAAAGTCTAGAAGTTGCTTGAGTTTTAAAGAAAACCTTTAATGATCACTTCAGAGATTCGCACTTCGGGTATTCCAACTAATCCAAACAATAAAAACCCTGAAACTATGAAGCTCGAAGATAGCCACTCGCGATAAATCCTAAAGGACTTGCGGACGCATCATGGGACACATGTCTTTTTCTTTGGGTTGACACATGGCACTTATTTTTTACATTTGTGTTGGATATTTCACACGTTTTCAAGTGACACGTGGAACCTCTCTTTTCTTGACAAGTCATCAAGAATGACATCATCTCTGCCACATCATCCCAGGAGATTTCCCTTCGGAGGTTTTAACAAATACTGAGTTCACAAACCACCGAAGTATCAAAGTGTTGAAGTGTTGGACATTACAAAAAAGTAAAAAGGAGTTAATAAAACATTTAATAAATGAGGTTAATCACGATTAAGTATTAATTAATCGCTCTGTAGTTTCAGACTTTGGGCGTCTTCTATCATGCTACATCCAAAACCTTCGAACACCGAACTGCTGAAGTACTTAAGGATAACCCAATGTTTAAAACATGATTAATTAAAACATAAAAGTGATTAATAAGAGATTAAACTTCTCCATGAATTTGGCCTTTGGGAGATTTTTGCCCTCTTAGATTCAAAGCCTCTGAACGTTGAACTATCGAATTGTTAATGACTTTTATGATTGGCTTAAGTTAACATTTTGAATAATTATCGTGATTTGTTAGGTAATAAATTGCATTAAGTTCTTCGTCAGGAGAGTTATACGAAGACCAATAGACTTTGTGAATAAAACCCTTTGAATTTCAAAGTTATTTTACCATTTGAAATTAACAGTTTTTTATTCAGTAAAGAGATTACAAAATTCTCTTGTTCTAGGCCGGATAATTTTATTTCCTTGAGGATTGTGACGCCATGAAAAGTTGCAAGGAATCTTGATGGAGAAAATTTCAGAATCTAGCATAACGCTAAATGGGTTCAGAAGCCTGATAAACTAGGAAAGGGACAAAATATGTCAAAGAAGGGCTAAATCTGGTAGGAGTGCCAAGATGATCGGGTCTAAAGTATCATGGATCATGAGATCAATGATCGAGAGTGATTACGGGGAATGATGTTGCACAGGGTTTAATTTCGAAGGGCGATCCCACAATTTAAACTGTGGTTTTCTCTTGGGGGTACATGGCATCACCAGGTGTATTGTGGGATGAAAGGTGGGTTACCTCAAAACCACTTCTTCGTGCCCCCACAAAATATAAAAGTATAAAGGGACTTTGGGTAATTTGTGTTATTAGATTATTATTTGACATTGGACCATTAGAACCCTGACTCAACACCTGTCCAAATACCACCCCCATATCTTCAACTATAGTTCTTTATCCCAGTAAACATATTCAAAGAGACAGATGGAAACAAAATCAGATGGCCAAGACAGTAAGCCAATGATTGTGGTGGCATTAATGGACATGTGTACCCAGTTAAAATAACAAAGGAAAAAGAATGCATCTGCGAGCAAATGAAGGGACAGATGAAGCGCCAGCACATCAAATCAAAACTCAACAATAGTTGCATGTTGTTATTTGATTCGTATTGTATTCTACCTTTAGGAAGATATTGTGGGGAGTCCAAGGGTTTTTCAGTTGGAACATGTTTTGTATAAATAGATATATTTTAGATCTATTTGAGGCTTCTTCTTGTTGATTGTAAAAGAAAAAACTTTTTTGAATATTAATACAAGTGCAGACAGAGATTCTAAGTTTCAATCAATTTGAGTTATGTGCTTCCTATGTGTTTCCATCTCTTTGAATTTATTTTTGTATTTATTGAAGAGTGAATGATTACAATTTAGTATTACATCTACTGTGATCATCATATATCATAAGTTCATTTAGTAATGAATTTTCCTCTGTTATTACTGTGAGTAAAAAAAGACTTGTGACCTGTGTGAATGATTGCATTTTTATCTCCTCTCAAGGGTGCATCTTCTATTGCAAACAAGGTGAGACTTATCTGTAATTAATACCTGAATTTTTTTTAACAACTTTTTGAATTTTTTCTATGCCATTTGACATTATAATTGCGACTCAGATAACGAGATACAATCTTTGTATTGTCTTAACATTAATTTCATTTAAATATTATTTCTCAAAAAAATGAAGGTAGAAAAAACACTTATAAAAATACTTCATTTTAAATTTTTGATGCTTGACATTATTCTTTGAGCCTTAGAGTCAATCTCAGGAACAACATCTTTTTGGCATCATTGTTGGGGACAGAAAAACGAAATCACTTTTCCCTAGGAAAACGACAAAGTTAAATTTTGGTCTTTGATGGTGAACAAAGATTGAATACATGAAAAGAATCATTTTCAACCTGGCGAATCCATTGTTGGAAAAGATGGCCTTCGGTCGAAAGAATACCAGGAAAAACCCATACAAAAAGAAGACTACGCCATTTTCAGATACCGAAAAATTGTTGAAACTGAAGGGATATCTTAGACACAATTCTACATCAACATGTAAGTTTTGTCAACCTAGAGTTACGCAATTTAATTTTAAGATTCTCACTAAAGAACTAAGTCTTAAAGAAAGATTTAAACAAGTTCATTATGCAGAAACATCAACAAGTAAGTCTGAAATTAAACTAGAAACTCCAGAAGTAATTATTACTGAAATAAAATTTGAGATTAACCAGACCATCCCTATTTCATTGATAGATACTTTTACCAGTGAAAATAAAGAATCCATTTCAATCCCTACTATCATTAGTACATAGCTAATTCTTTCTCTTCCCGAAGTAAAAGGTTTTGTTTCCAAAAACCCTGTAGATTATTTTTTATACTCAGATTCATCACCTAATCCTTCTCTCACCTATACATCGGGTAAATCTAAGGAACCAAGCTCAAGTTTTCCATTTTTCCCTCATCTAGATATTCCATCTTTTCACGATCATTTTCTTGAACTTCATTCACACCATCCTGAAGTAGTCAAAAGATCAGTAGGTTATCCTTTTTAAGTTTTTGATAATCTTCTTTTTAGTCCTCAAGTTCTGTCTCCCAGACTTTCAATGGACGGTGTTGGAGGTGTTGGTGCTATAAGTGTTGGTGTTGGAGGTGCAGGGGATGGTGGAAAAGCTCAACCCCCTAGGATATTTTCCAAGGTTGCTTCTAGATATGATCACTTAGTTCTTTCTGTTTTCCTACATGATTTACCCAAAAATTATATGAAGAGTCTCCCTAAATTCACGGGAGAAGGAGATTTAACAGCAAGAGAGCATATAAACTGTTTTGATCAATTTGTTGATATAATTGGTATTGAACACGAGGTTGTTTACACAAGACTGTTAGTAGAAACCTTTGAAGGACAGGTAATAACTTGGTTCAGAGGACTTCCAGTATGTTCTATACCATTATATAATGATCTGGAAGCTTCCTTTATAAGGAAATGGGGTGAGAAAAAAGATCATCTTTATTACTTAACTGAATTTGGAGCCTTGAGAAAGAAGACATCGAAATCATCCCTAGAGTTCATTCAAAGGTTTAATAAGTTGTATCATAAAATCCCATCTGAAGTTAAACCTTCCCAACCAGATGCAAAAATCGCTTTTGCAGGAGCATTTGATTATGATTTCACTCTCCTTTTGAGAGAAATAAGATCCACCACTTTAGCAGACATGCAAGATGATGCTATAGAGATATAATCAAATATGATGGCATCTAGGAAGTTGAAAACTAAATTTGAGATGGGAACAAGAGGACCCAAGATTTTTAAAGAACATGCAGGGCCCTTTGAATCTAGAGAATCTGCAGAAGAAAAAATGGATGAGATGGCTAAAATTATTAAATATTTATCAAACAAAATTTCCAGGATGGAAATGGAACAAGCCAAACCTGATCCATATGTTAGAAATCAATTCAGGAGAAATCCTAATCCTTAAATACAACAAAGGCAAATAAAAAATGAGGAACAAAAGATTCAAGATCCTTTTAAAACTAAGAATTGCATACAGAGAGATCAAGTGCAAGATTTTGATGAGATAGATGAAGATCTAAAAAACCTCAGGGATGATGATCTCGAGCCTCACCTAGCCAAACAGGATTATGAGAAATCCTTGGATCTGGAATATATGTTTAATGATGATGTAACTATCAACACTTTGGGATACTCTACATACATAGGTCTCGCTGATTCAATAATTGTCAAGCTTCAACATAAATATGATTTCAGTCCAAGAGAAAAAACTTCTACAAATATTCCAACAAAAAAGATTTTATTACAAAATAAAAAAAATGAAGCAGCAATCGCAAAACCATCAACTGAAATGCAAGTTTCTTGAGCAAAGAAAGTTGAAACAAAAGAAGCACAGACTAAGAAGCTAGAAAATACAAAAGATGAAATTCAGACCAAGGAGAGTGAAAAAACAATTGGGACCTTCAATTTAGAAAATGAACTTAATAAAATTAAAATTCCAATGCCTCTGGTCGAACTTGCTAGGAACCCAATCTATAAAAAACAAATCGCTAAAGTAATAAATTTTTCTGATGCTAAATGTCAAGTTGATGTTATCAATTTGCAGGATGAAAGAACTACAATCATGTTTGGACCACACACTGAAAATATTAAAGATTTTGTTGCTCCTTTCTATATTACATTGGTTGTGCACGATCATTTACTTCACAATTGCATGCTAGAATCAGTAGCTTCGCATAATTTAATGTCTACTATTATCATGGAAAAATTGGGCCTTGAATTTACCGGACCTTATAAAGATTTATACTCAATTGATTATAGAAAGGTTAAGTGTCTGGGTATGATTAAAGATTTAGTTGTAAATCTTTCTCAGGTTCCTGTGAAAAGTATTCTTATGGATGTGGTTGTTTCTGAAATTCCTACCAAGTATGGCATGCTTCTATCTAGATCTTGGAGTGCCAAGCTAGGAGGATCAGTTCAGTTAGACATGACATATGCTATGATTCCAATTTTTGGTGGACAGTTTACTCAATTGTACAAAGAAACTAGACTGTTGTATACTATAAGTGACCCTCAAAACCCTAATAACTACCCATTATATGTTGTTGATCAAGATTTAGGCAATTGTGTATTATCTATAGATGATGATTTAGAATAATGTATAGAATAAGAAAATCAAAAAACGAAATTCTCAAAGAAAAATATAAATGTTAAAGGGATGTGGAAATTTGTTTTTGATGGTGCTTCATCCCATGAAGGAGCAGGAGCTGGAGTTTTATTTGTGGCACCAAGGGATGTGTATGTTATTCCTTTCTCTTATATATTACAATGGGAGTTTTATTATACCAATAATGTATGTGAGTATGAAGCTTTAGTTTTAGGATTAGAAGCTGCAAGAAAATTAAAAATCGAACATTTGATAGTTTATGGTGATGCCGAGCTCATTGTAAAATAAATAAAACAACAATATCAAGCTAAGCATCTGACATTGAGATCGTATAGACATTGTTCCTAGGATATAATAGAGAATTTCTTCTCATCTTTTAATATCCACTCTATTCCCATAATGCAAAATCAACAAGTTGATTCTTTAAGCCAAAGTTGTTGCAACTTTCATACTACCTACTATTTTGAAGTTGAAGTATCATATTGAGATGAAACATAGACCTTCAATTCCAGACAATTTTAAACACTTGTAAGTATTTTAATATGATGAACAAATCAAGAAGTTCATGGAAATAGTAGATGATTTTTCTGAGACCCACGTAGATCAAGAAAATCAGAATGATCCTGCTTGGATTATGCAGGAAGGAGAAAATCCAAAGAAGTTCCAAGAAAAAATTGCAAATCACTGCATGCTCTTAATTAAAAAAAAATAGATTCCCAGAGGTCTTATCCATATGGAAAGGTTATTTGACCAATATGATATACCTTTAAAGTCTACTTTGCGACCTCAACCTGAAGAGGTTGAAGATTGAAACGTAGGAACAAATGAAAATCCCAAGAATGTCAAAATTTCTAAATATCTTCTGACTTAAATAAAGAGTAAATATGTTGAGTTACTTAAACAGTATAAAGATGTTTTTTCATGGTCTTATGATGATTTAAAAACTTATGATACTTTTGTTATTGAGAACAAGATTCCCTTAAAACATGGTATTAATCCTTTCAAGCAGAAGCTTAGACAAATAAATCCAATTCTTCTACTAGTTATAGAAAATGAAGTTAAAAAAATTCTTAATGCAAAAATCATTGTTCCCCTCAGATAGTTTAAATGGGTGGCCAATTTGGTCCCTGTTAGGAAGAAAAATGGTGATATAAGACTCTGTGTTGATTTTAGGAACCTAAATCGGTCTTCTCTTAAAGATAACTACCCACTCCCAAAAATGGACCATGTTTTAGAGAAGGTAGTAAGGGCTAACAAAATTTCCATGATTGATGGTTTCTCAGGATATAACCATATTGTTGTTCATAAATATGATAGAGAAAAGACTACATTTACTACTCCATGGGGAATTTTCATGTATGATAAAATTCCTTTTGGTTTAATGAACACATGAGAAACTTTCCAGATAGCAATGGATATCGCATTCGTTGGTGAGAGAGATAAGTTTGTTGTTATTTATCTAGACGACCCGAATTTTTTTCCAATTCTGATGTGGAACATTTGGCGCACCTCAAACAAACTTTTGAAAAATGCAAAAAATTTGGTTTGTCTCTTAATCCCAAAAAATCACACTTTGCCATGCAATAAGGTAAACTTTTAGGTCATATAGTTTTAAAAGATGGAATTAAGGTTGATCCTAAATGTGTTGAGGCTATTGAACTGATTAATATTCCTATAAATAGAAACAAGATTCAATCGTTTTTAGGTAAGATCAATTTTTTAAGGATATTTATCCCTAAATTTGTTGAAATAATTAAATTGATTACAGATATGCTAAAAAAAGGACAGCGAAGTAAAATGGACTACATAAGACAAATCATTTTTCGAGCATGTTAAGAAAGCCATAGGAGAAGCAGGTATTGATAAGACCTGAATATACACAAGAATTCTTA
>ML797109.1:153370-176488 GCA_009831015.1 Picea engelmannii
TAACTAGGGAATCGGCAACTCGCAGTTATCGTACTCGCGTGACACGGGGTCGATCCCCAGGTGGCTACCACTATAACCCCAGGTGCAACCACCCATCTCGCAAGAATGGCGCACGAGTAAGTCCGGGTGAGAATCGAACATGAGACTTCATTTACAAATTTCCTTCCATTTACACGGCACTTGCCAATCCGTCTACACCCGTGCGGGCATTGCAGTAGTTCTTATTAAGAAGAACGAAGAAGGATTCAAACAACTAATAGCCGTTTTCAGCAAAAGCCTTAGAGATGCAGAGCTAAGATATGATATTCTCAAAAAACAAGCTTATGTGATGGTTAAGGCTCTCAAGTCTTTCAGAACATATGTTTTGCACTCCAAAATAATTGCTTATGTACCAACAAATTCAATTAAAGATATCCTGCTTCAGCCAGACAATGATGGAAGAAGAGGTAAATGTTTGGCTAGGATTCAAGAGTTTCATTTAGAACTGAAACCAACCAAACTAGTGTAAGGTCAAGGTATGGCAAGGTTGTTATTATAATCAAATTTCAGAGCACTTGGAATAAATAACTTTGAATCAGAGGATTCTCTTCTATATATACAGGAAATTGATGATCAAGCACCTATAATTCAGATTGAGGATAAGTATTCCTCCTCTTCTTGGTACAATGATATTGTTACATGCCTCCTTACTCTTCAATGCCCAAATGACATGACTCCTTCTAAAGAAAGAACTTTAAAGCTACATGAAATTAAGCATTTCATTATATATGGCAAGCTATACTGGAAATACCCTTTGGGTTTCCTATTACATTGCCTGATAGAATCTGAAACAAAAGGTGTCATTGACGAATTTCATGAAGGAGTATGTGGAGGAAATCATGCCTGGAGGGAAACAACTTACAAAGTCTTGAGGCCAGGATATTATTGGCCAAAATTATTTACTGATGTAAATGAAAGGGTCAGAGCTTGCAATTCATGCCAATTGTTTGCTGGTAAGCAAAATCTTCCTACCCTACCTTTAATTCCAATAAAATATGAAGATCCTTTCCAACAATGGGGCCTAGAATTCATTGGAGAAATTCATCCACGGTCAAGTGCTCAACATAGATGGATTATAACCACTACTAACTACTTTACGAAGTGGGTTGAAGCCATTCCAACTCAGATTGCTACAGATTCAGTAGTGATAAAATTTTTGGAAGAAAACATCTTAGCATGATTTGGTTGTCCTAAGAAAATAGTTATTGATAATGCTCAGGATTTTAAGTCTTTGGCAATGATCAATTTCTGTCACAAATACAACATTATTTTAGGTCATTCTACATGTTATCATCCTAAGGGAAATGGGTTGGATGAATCATCTAACAAGAGTTTCATGACTATAATCAAGAAATGTTTGACAATAAATAAAAAAATCTTGGCATATACACTTAAAATATGCCTTATGGGCAAACTGAATTTTCACCAAGAAATCTATAGGTATGTCTCATTTATAATTAGTTTATGGTACCAATGTTATTCTTCCTATTAATATTGTTCTTCCTATAATGAAACTTTGGCAGGATGAAAACAAAGAGCCAAATGATGTTACGAGAAGAATAAATCAAATCATCGAATTTCAGCATAACATAGTAGAAGTGGATGATAAGCTCCAAAAATACCAGGATAATATGAAATCCCTTTTTGATAAAAAAGCTAAAAACAGGGGGTTTCTTCCTGGAGATTTAGTTTTAAAATGGGAAGCTAGAAAAGAAGATGCAGGGAAACATGGAAAATTCTATCATCTCTGGTTCAGACCTTTTAAAATCGTAGTTGCTGAGGGAAACAACTCATTTTCACTGGAAAATCTTAATAGAGAAATTCTTGACGCTACTATCAATGGACGTTATTTAAAACATTTCATGCAGTAATCACTTTTTAGATTTCCATTGTATATATCGGATTGGATTGACATTGACATTTTAATTTTTAATTTTTTCTTTTCCTTTTATTTTTGAGTCATTTGATCATGTGTTGTAAATATTTTCAATAAATTTATGATTTCTTGACATCATTAAAATGAAAAAATAAAAACATATGTATCACATACCATCTCTATTCTACAGGATTATCTGATTTTTTGTATTTCATTCCTTTGCAAAATAGATCTTGTTAAACAGAAGATGAGGATAAATAAAAACTCGACATTCGACTTTCGAGCATAAAAGTAAGTGATAATTAAATAATTTTTCTTGTTGAAAAATTCAAAAGGAAGATAAGGTATCATCCCCTACTCTTCTTATAGTCCAAAAAATCAAATATGTGTAAAATTATAACTTGAAGTATTCTGCAGATAAATTCTAAAGCCATCTCTGAAATAAGAATAAAAAAAAGACTAAAAAAATAATAAATGAACTCGAAGGAAATCTGAATTGAAGACACGAAATTGTGTGGGATTAAGACATTTTGTTTCAGACCCTCCTAATCTTTGGTTTGGTTATTTTTACCTATCCTCGAATTTTTATTCATTTCATATTTTCTTTCTCCTTTCTCATCCTTTTAGTATTCATAGAAATAAAGAGACTCAACCTAACTCTGAAAAATCAAAAGCATATTTTCAAAACAATATTAGCAGATTTTTTTTACGTTCCTTTGATTTTAATTGAAAAAGTATGTCTAGGCTAATCCTGACAATTTATCTCTGATATCGGATTTTAAACTAACAAAATTGCTCAAGGTTTATCCCTAAAAAGATTAAATTTCCCAAAAATTTTCCCCTATAGGAGAAGGTGTATTGAAAATTGGAAGAAAGTTAGTTTCAGAGTATTCTTAAAATTGTTGACAAACCTCCTTTTTAGTCTAAAGATTTTAAACATATATCATTCCTTGTATATTACATACAAATTGATTGCCCCCACTTCAAAACATTAAAATACAAGACAGATGGTGAAAGGAAATTCATAAATTGATTTCCCCCATCTTGTCCAAAAGAGATGATGAAAGGAAATTTGTATATCGATAGACCTCATCTCAACAAAATGCAAAAGTGTTAATCGAAGTGGTGAAAGGAAATTCAATGGGAGAAGTAGATAACTTCATCGGGGTACTAAACAGGATCGTTCGCAGTGAAGCAATATCTATGATATTTGTAAGGTTGTCATACATATCTATATATCATACTCTATAATCTAGTTCTCACTCTGGTGATATTTACATCCTGAACCAACTAGGGATCCCCTAAATAAATATGTTACATCTTCTTAGCATTGAAGCGAACAAAGTCAGTCGAAACTTGATATTTTAGTTAAAATTATTTTGATTATCTTAAACAATTATGAAATTAATTTTAAGAAAAAGAAATTTTTAGTAGCCTAACTTGAGATCAATCATTAAGTATTTTTTGGAGATTTTTGGACTTGGTTAAGCTCATTTTTTCTATGTGTGATTAATTCTTAAATAAGCTAGAAAATGTTTTCAAAAATCAATAATGACTCCATTTACCCAATAAAGTAACTTGGTCTATGGTTATTTCGTGCCTCATAGGGAGCCACAATCCCCAGATCGGGCCTATGTTGGAACACGAATAATTTTGAGCTTTTGAACACGAACCTCTTAGAATTTATTTTTTCCCAAAAAAGCAAAAAAAAAAAAAAAACTTAGATAATTTCCTTTTAGTTTTAAAATAAATCCATTGGTTGTTATATGTCAATAAAGCGCTCACAATATTGATCATTGATGAGTTAATCTAATTTGATCTAATGGTCCTAATGATATCCAAAGTCTAGAAGTTGACTAAGTTTTAAAGAAAAAATGTAACAGTCACTTCGGAGCTTCGCGCTTCTGGTATTCCAACGAATCCAAACAACAAAAACCCTGAAACTCTAAAGCCTGAAAATAGACACACATGATAAATACTAAGGACTTATGGATGCGTCATGGGACACATGTCTTTTTCTTTAGGCTAACACATGTCACTTATTTTTTACATTTTCATTGGATAATTCACACGTTTTCAAGTGACATGTGGCACCTCTCTTTTCTTGGCACATTGATGCAGGAGTATCACCTTCAAAGTCAAAGACACAAGCATGGAGGTAGAGATATGACATATCCACATGGAAGAATTTCAAATCAACATTTAACTTTGAGTAAATCGAGTTGTTGAGATATTTTGGAAACAACGTTTTTAATATATCTTGTTTGTAAAAGTATTATATGACTATAAGGAGTTGCAGATATAGAGTGTCGGCTCTTATCTGGAAATAACTGATAGTTATTGTAATATGATAAGGTAGGTAACCGCTAAGACCTGATAGGATAGGTTGTAAACAGGACAGAAGGAGCTAGGGGAGCCAGTGCTTAGATGTTTTGTTGTTGTATTGTAATATATATATATACATATAGAGAGATAGAGATAAGTAGAGTCATAATAGAGTAGAAGAAATACGCAGTGAAGAATTGCAATAATATGTAATTTGTTTCATGAATGAATAGAATAGACAGAATTTTCCAAATTCTTCAAACTGTGTTCATTTGATGTGTGATTGAATGAATGTTACATTATATGTGTGTGATTTATTTCATTTCGTGCATGTATGATTTTTAAGAGTTGATTATATGATTCTGTGACAAAACTGGATAAGTTTCAATTGTTTCTCTTCTGAAACTCGTATGCAAGGTGTGCATTTCATATGCAAGGAGTGTGTTGATAGAGTCTCAGATTGACTCATAGGAGTTTAGAGAGAACAAAGGGAACTTAGGCCAGGTGCAAGGAGTGTGCAATGTCAAGGAGTGACCAAGCGTCGAATAACCAGAACAGAGGAATGCAAGAGTACGGGAAGAATTTATTTTCAAGAAATCCTTCGAACTAAGTTATCAAAATCCCAGCAATGTAAGGAGTGGGTGGGAAATCTAAATCTTCAAGGAGTTCAAGCTCAGAAGAGATAACGCTTTTGAGAAGTGTAGACGAGGCCCAAGAGACAAACTCGTAGGAGGAGCAAAGGTCAAAGCCTTTGAACACTTAGAAAATATTATAAGTCAAAAGAAATTAGAATCTCAGGAGGAGTAGCAACAACAATCGTTGTATCATAGTGCAGAAGACCAACAACCGTCTAATCAAAGTAAGTTGCATGAGCTTTAGCATGTAGGAGAGTGAACTTACTAAAGTTCTGAAGTCCCGAAGTAAATTGGGACCATCCATCGTCAAGGAGGACAAGTGGCGCAAGATCCATGACTCTATAAGTTCGTGGGATAGGAGGAGGTGAAATAACCAAAGTCAATCCTGACTGTTGATCACCAAGAGATACGTGTCAGCAGATTAGTAACTCAGAGGAAATCACTTCGAGAGTTTTAGTTGAGAGTTGAAACTCCCGAAGCCCAGAGAGCCAGAGGAGATCTGGACAATCAGATCTAGAGCGACACGTGGTGATGGATCGTGAACTCTGGGGAAAATCACTTCGAGGATTTTCAGTTGAGAATTGAAACTACTGAAGCCCGGAGAACTGGAGGGCCAAAGTGAATCTCAACCGTCAGATCTAGAGGACATGTGGCATGAATCTGTAGACTCTGGGTAAAGACCTGAAGTAATCCATAGCCATCAGATTTAGGGTGAGACATGGTGCAAATCTATGAACTTCGGGTAAAGTCCCAAAGTAAATATCAACCGTCTGATTCAAGGGGACACACGGCAGAAATTCACACACTTTGAGGGGAAGAGAAAGTTGAGAACTGAAAAGTCTGAAGCCTGAAGACCCGAAGGGATTACAACTGTAATATCAGAGGGAGACACACATCAGTGGATTGTCAGCTTCAGATAAAAGAAATTGGGAAAAGAGTTGATATTTGAGATTTTCGAAGTCCGAAATCCCGAAACGATCAGGACCATTAGTTGAAGAGAGCATGTGGTAGAAGATCTATCATTACGGGAGAAAGAAAGGTTTGAGAGTTGAAAACTCTGAATGTCGAAGTCCCGAAACAAATCACATTCGTCGATTTGAAAGGGTCAAATCTGATCCACAGTTTTGAAAGAAACAGATCTCAACCGTCGGTTCAGAAGCACTGTCAAGATCATGAGATCGAAGATCACATCACATTGCGGGGATAGAAGGTGATTGAGCTTTAAAAATTTTAGTTTGGGCTGCAATCGAGACCACGGTATTGGTAAAAGGAAACATGGTGGCTCGAGGTGAATTGTGGGGTGAAAAGTAGTTTGGTTCAAAACCACTCTTGGGCACACTCGCAATCATGTGTTTATGTGAGGTCATCACCCAAGGTCACATCAAGGAGGGGCTTATCAGAAAATGATCTAGCGCCCAAAATCTTATATTTTCGCAAGCTCGAAGGCAAAGGTTGCGGGTGCCAGAGGACCTGTGCCAAAAAGCCAAAAGGGCGTGTGTTTAGATACAGAATGAGACCATCAAGGTTTCAAAGAGTCATTTCACTCAAGAATCAAAGATCCTTGACCGGGAGGTCATGTAGCCCTATGGGGGAGTAGGGGGGGTTGCATCAGGCCTCATAAGCCTCCTTAAAATCAGGATCTTCTCGATACGTTTCCTTGAGGTGTTCAAACCCTAAGGTCTCCACTTGGAATTCATGTACAATTAAAATCCTCCTGCTCAAAGCATATGCAAATTTGTTAGTAGTTCCCGCAATATTTTTAATAGAAAAAGTAAAATTTTGCATAAATTATACCCATTTAGCATGTCTCTTATTCAACTTTTCTTTCCTAGTAACAAAATGCAAATCTTGATTATCACTATACAAGAAAAATTCTTTAGGAATTAGATAGTGCCTCCACTTCTTCAAAGCTTGAATCACTGCATAAAATTCTTTGTCATATGTGGAATACTTATTCTTGGTGTCATTCAGCTTCTCACTAAAATAAGCAACTGGCATATTATCCTGACTCAAGACTGCTCCAATAGCTACTCCACTTGCATCACATCTCACTTAAATGTTTTCCCAAAATTTGGTAAGACCAGAATTGGTTGTTCTGTGATCTTCTCCTTCAATACTTTGAAACTTTTTCAACTTCCTCTATCCAATTAAAAGACTTGTGTTTCTTTTTCACAGTGTCCAGCATGGGTGTACATATACCACTGAAATTTCTGATAAACTTTCTATAAAAACTTGCTAACCCAAGAAAAATTCTTACCTCAAATATGCTTCCTGGAGATGGCCATTCTTTCATTTCTCTCACTTTCTCTGGATCAATCTTCAATTCATTTGAAGAGATCACAAAACCCAGTTATATGAGTTATTTCTTCATAAAATATCTTTTCTTCATATTTATCATCTCTTTTTCTTGCTGCAACTTTTCCATCACCGATGTCAGACGTCTTAAGTGTTCTCCCTCTATCTTACTGAATATTATTATTTCATCCATATACACTATGACAAATTTTCCTATGAAGTCTTTCAATACTTCATTCATTAATCTCATAAATGTTCTTGGTGCATTTGTCAACCCAAATGGCATGACCAACCATTCAAACAATCCTTCATTTGTATTGAATGGTGTTTTCCACTCATCTCCCTCTCTCATCCTTATTTGATGATATCCACTCTTCAAGTCTATCTTGGAAAAATAGCTTGCTCCACTCAAACAATCCATCAAATCATCCATCCTTGGCAAAGGGAATCTATTCCTAATGGTGATATTTTTGATGGCTCTAGAATCTATACACATTCTCCATCCTCCATCCTTATTTGGACTCAACAAAGTTGGTACTGTGCATGGACTTAGACTTTCCCTGACTAAACCTTTATCCAATATTGGATACACTATGACAAATTTTCCTATGAAGTCTTTCAATACTTCATTCATTAATCTCATAAATGTGCTTGGTGCATTTGTCAACCCAAATGGCATGACCAACCATTCAAACAATCCTTCATTTGTATTGAATGGTGTTTTCCACTCATCTCCCTCTCTCATCCTTATTTGATGATATCCACTCTTCAAGTCTATCTTGGAAAAATAGCTTGCTCCACTCAAACAATCCATCAAATCATCCATCCTTGGCAAAGGGAATCTATTCCTAATGGTGATATTTTTTATGGCTCTAGAATCTATACACATTCTCCATCCTCCATCCTTATTTGGACTCAACAAAGTTGGTACTGTGCATGGACTTAGACTTTCCCTGACTAAACCTTTATCCAATAACTCCTGGACTTGATTTTTGACTTCCTCATTCTCTCTAGGTGTCAACCTATAAGCTACTTTGTTTGGTAAACTAGCTCCTGTAATAAGGTCAATATGATGGCTTATACTCCTAATGGGTGTAAATAAGTGTGGTAACTCATCCACTACTATTTCAACAAAGTTTCCTAATAGTTACTGGATTTCTTCAGGAAAATCTGCATAAACACGTGATTGTGGGCGTGCCCAAGAGTGGTTTTGAACCAAACTATTTTTCGCCCCGCAATTCACCTCGAGCCACCACTTGTCCTTTTACCAATATCGTGGTCTTGATTGTGGCCCACCCTCATCTTTTTAAAGCTCGATCACCTTCTATCCCCGCAATGTGAGGTGACCATCGATCTCACGATCTTGACATTTCTTTTGAACTGACGGCTGAGATATGTCTCTTTCAAACTTGCAGATCAGATCTGACCCTTTGAAATCGATTGACATGATTTTCTTCGGGTCTTCGACATTCGTAGTTTTCAACTCTAAAACCTTGCTTTCTCCCGTAATGACATATCTTCTGCCATGTGCTCTCTTCAACCAATGGTTCTGATCATTTCGGGATTCCGGATTTCGGAAATCTCAAATCTCAACTCTTTTCCCAATTTATTTTATTCGATTCTGACAATCCACTGAAGCATGTCTCCCTATGATCTGACGGATGTAATCCCTTCGGGTCTTCGGTCTTTAGACTTTTTAGTTCTCAACTTTCACTTCCCCTCAAAGTGTGTGTATTTGTGTCGCGTGTTCCCCTGAATTGAACAACTGAGATTTACTTTGGGACTTTACCCAGAGTCCACAGATTTTCACCATGTCCCAGCCTAAATATGATGGCTATGGATTAATTCGTGTCTTTACCTGGAGCCTACAGATTCACGTCACCTTTCCTTTGGATCTGACGGTTGAAATTCACTTTGGCCCTCCGACTCTTCGGGCTTCGGGAGTTTCAATTCTCAACTAAAAATCCTCGTAGTGATTTTCCCTAGAGTTACTAATCTTATGAAACGTATCTCTTGGAGATATACAGTCACGATCGACTTCATTTATTTCACCTCCTCCTCGTCCATGAACTTTCGGAGTCGTGGATCTTGTGCCACTTGTCCTCCTTAATGATGTATGGCCCCAATTTACTTCAGGACGATGGATGGTCCCAATGAATGATCTGAGTCAATCTGAGACTCTGTCGATGCACTCCTTGTGTATGAGATGGACACCTTGCATACAAGTTTTAGAAGAGAAACAATTGAAACTTATCCAGTTTCGTCACAGACTCATACGATCAACTCTTAACAATCATACATGAACGAAATGAACTAAATCACACACACAAAATGTAACATTCATTCAATCACACATCAAATGAACACAGTCCAAAGAGTTTGGACAATTCTATCTGTTCTATTCATTCATGAAACAAATTACATAATATTGCAGTTCTTCACTGTGTCTTTATTCTACTATATTCTGCCTCTACTGATCTCTATCTCTCTATGTGTATATCTATTACAATACAACAACAAACTATATAAGGACTCCCCGAGCTCTCTCTGTCCTATATGCAACCTATCCTATCAGGTCGTAGTGGTTACCTACCTTCTCCTATTACAATAACTATCAATTATTTCCAGATAAGAGCCAACACTCTATATCTGCAACTCCTTACAGTCGTATAAGACTTTTACAAACAAGATATATTAAAAAACGTTGTTTCCAATATATCTCAACAACTCGATTTACTCAGAGTTAAATGATGATTTGAAATTCTGCCATGTAGAGATGTCATATCTCTTCCTCGACGCTCGCGTCTTTGACTTTGAAGGTGATGCTCTTACATCATACTCCTCTGGTTTAAAATATTCATGGACTCATGTCCATGAGTTCCTACACTATTTTTCCATGCTTCAAAATATTAGGTTCAGTGACCCAACTTGAATCTTCCACTGGATGATATTTCCACTTCACTAAGTATTCAGGATATGTCTTCCTCCTGGTCTTCTTTGCATCTCTTTGTTCAATGATTTTTCTCCATATGAGGTTTTTCTGTTCTGGGAAATTGTTCTTCCCACTGAAATTATTTCTGATCATCTCATTCTCCTGCCTCATCTCTCCTGTAAGGATACATGTCTGCAACATTGAATATTGGTGATATCCCAACATTGCCTGGCAACCTAATTTCATAAGCATTGGCTGCAAATTTCTAAGAATCATGTATGGTCCTATATTCTTCATATTCAACTTGTTATATGTTCCCCTTGGAAACCTTTCTTTTCTCAAATGATCTCAAACTTCATCTCCTACTTCGAATTGAACTTCTCTCCTCTCCTCATCAACTCTGTTCTTATATTTCAGGCTACTTTCTTGTAGCTACTCTCTGACTTTGTCATGGATTTTTTGCATTTCTATTGCAAAATCTTCTGCTCCAACACTTCTGATCTCTCAACTCTGTAATATGGTCCCATTGACGACTTTGCTCAGTGACTAAACTTCTTAATAATTTTCCCAGACTCATGTTTACTAATTTAGTCTGTCCATTTGTCTGAGGGTGATATGATGAACTAAAGGACAAGTTTTTCCCCAGCCTCTTCCATAGAGTCCTCCAAAAATGTCCTACAAATTTTGTGTCTCTATATGAGACTATGCTCCTAGGCAATCCATGTAGTCTCACTACTTCTTTGAAAAACAAATTTGTTATATGTGTAGCATCGTTTGTCTTATGGCATGGTATGAAATGTGCCATTTTTTAAAATATGTCCACCACAACAAATATGGAATCACTCCCTTTTTGGGTTCTAGGCAATCCCAATACACAATCCATACTAATTACATCCCACATCCTCTCTGGAATTGGTAATGTCTGGTACAAACTAGTGTTTTGTTGTCTTCCTTTTGCAGACTGACAAATTCTGCAATTGTTCACAAAAATTCTCACCTCTTCCCTCATGCTCGGCCAATAATATGAATTTCTCATATGTACAAATGTCTTATCATGACCAAAATGTCTAGCTAAACCTCCACTGTGTTTCTCTTTCAGCAAGTTATCTCTCATTGAGCATTTTGGTATGCGTAGTTGGCTTCCTTTGAATAATAATCCATCCTGGACCAAATATTATGTCCATCAGCTTCTGTCTCCCAAAAAAGGATTATTACATGCTTCATAAGCCTCCTTAAAATATGCATCTTCTTGATACATTTTGGTATGCATAGTTGGCTTCCTTTGAATAATAATCCATCCTGGATCAAATATTATGTCCATCAGCTTCTATCTCCCAAAAAAGGATTATTACATGCTTCATAAGCCTCCTTAAAATATGCATATTCTCGATACATTTCCTTGAGGTGTTCAAACCCTAAGGTCTCCACTTGGAATTCCTGTACAATTAAACTCATCCTACTCAAACCATTTGCAACTTTGTTAGCAGTTCCCACAATATGTTTAATAACAAAAGTAAAATTTTGCATCAATTCTACCCATTTATCATGGCTCTAATTCAACTTTTCTTACCTAGTAATAAACCGCAAAGCTTGATTATCAATGTACAAGACAAATTCTTTAGGAATTAGATAGTTCCTCCAATTATTCAAAGCTTGAATCACTGCATGAAATTCTTTTTCATATGTGGAATGCTTCTTCTTGGTGTCATTTAGCTTCTCACTGAAATAAGCAGCTAGCCTATTGTCTTGACTCAAGACTGCCCCAATAGCTAATCCACTTGCATCACATCTCACTTGAAATGTTTTTCCAAAATATGGTAAGACCAGAATTGGTTGTTCTGTGATCTTCTCCTTCAACACTTTGAAACTTGTTTTAGCTTCCTCTGTCCAATTAAAAGACTTGTGTTTCTTCTTCACAGTGTCCAGGATGGGTGTACACATACCACTGAAATTTCTGATAAAATTTCTATAAAAAATTGCTAACCCATGAAAACTTCTTACCTCAAATATGCTTCATGGCGATGGCCATTCTTTGATTGCTCTCACTTTCTATGGATCCATATTCAATTCATTTGAAGAGATCACAAAACCCAAGTATATGAGTTATTTATTCATAAAAGATATTTTCTTCTGATTTATCAGCAATTTTTATTGTTGCAACCTTTCCATCACCGATGTCAGATGTATTAAGTGTTCTCCCTCTATCTTACTGAATATTATTATGTCATCCAGATACACTATGACAAATTTTCCTATGAAGTCTTTCAATACTTCATTCATTAATCTCATAAATGTGCTTGGTGCATTTGTCAACCCAAATGGCATGACCAACCATTCAAACAATCCTTCATTTGTATTGAATGTTGTTTTCCACTCATCTCCCTCTTTCATACTTATTTGATGATATCCACTCTTCAAGTCTATCTTGGAAAAATAGCTTGCTCCACTCAAACAATCCATCAAATCATCCATCCTTGGCAAAGGGAATCTATTCCTAATGGTGATCTTGTTGATGGCTCTGGAATCTGTACACATTCTCCATCCTCCTTTGGACTGAATATAGTTGGCATTGCGCATGGGCTTAGGCTTTCCCTGACTAAACCTTTATCCAATAACTCCTGGACTTGATTTTTGACTTCCTCATTCTCTCTACGTGTCAACCTATAACCTTCTTTGTTTGGTAAACTAGCTCCTGCAATAAGGTCAATATGATGGATTATACTTCTAATGGGTGGCAATAAGTGTGGTAACTCATCCACTACTATGTTAGCAAAGTTTTGTAACAGTTCCTGGATTTCTTCAGGCAAATATTCCACAGAAGTATTTGTAAGGATAACCCTAGGCTTCCTCACTACAACAAATTGCATTTCTTGTTCTTTCTTGACTTCATTTAAGAGTTCCTTCCCAGTCATGAGAAGTGTAATTGAACTAGCTTCCCTCTTTTGCTCTTTGTCTTCTATTGGCAACAACATATGTGTCCTGCCATTCTTTTCTAGGGTATAAGTATTCCTTCTTCCATCATGGATCACTTTTCTATCAAACTACCATGGTCTCCCAAATAAAATATGATAGACATCCATAAGAATTACATCACATAATATTTCATCCCTATAACCTCCTATTTTAAATTCAACATGGCATTGTTGACTTACCATTACTTAATGTCCTTTATGCAACCATGATACCTTGTATGGGTTTGGATGTGCAATTGTCTTCAGATCCAGTTTCTCCACCATCTTTGTGGTTACTAGATTGTCAGTGCTCCCACTATCTATGATCACCTTGCAAACTTTGTCTTTTGTCTTGCAAGCAGTTCTGAACAGACTTGTTCGTTGAACTGGTTCCTCTACCTCCTTCTCTGGTTTAAGAATAATTTTTCTCATCATGAGTTTCTTCCCTCCTTTTGCTGCTTCTGCTTCCACATGATTATGTGCTTCAGAAATGTGTGCTTCTCCTCCTCCTTCTATATTTCTCTTGGTACATTCCCAATACTTGTGCCCTGGTTTTCCACAGACATAACATATAACTTCACCTCCTCTAGCTCTTCCTCATCCTCTGGAAAAAGAGCTTCTTCCTCCATGTTGTCCTTCCTTAGAGATTCGACCTTTCTCAGGGTGAATATGTTGTTTTCCAGCTTCATGCTTCAGTTTCTGGAACTTCTCTCTACCGGTTCCCTTACCTCTGCTTGAATTTCCTTCGTTGTTTCGTTGTCTTTGTTTCCTGGCCAATTTCTCTTCAACTTTCAAGGATGCTTGATAATCATCCTCAACTTTAATAATAGACATCATGTTGATCTCATCTTGTATTTCATATCTCAACCCATTGATATACCTAGAGGTTTTTTCATCTTCGTTTTATTTCTGTCCATCCCTGATGTTTAGTCTTTAAAATTCCTCAGTGTACTCCTTCACTGATAAAATTTTCTATCTCAGGTTCTGCAATATTCTGAATAGATTGATTTGATAATCCTTTGGGATAAATTTGGCTTTCAGCTTTGCTACCATTCTATCTTAGCTTTTAATTTTCTTCTTACCCTTGCACCTGTTTTCAGCTTGCAGTCCATCCCACCATAGTGTTGCATGACCTTTTAATCTTGTTACTGCATGCTTCACCATCTTGTCTTCTTCGATATCTTCATAATCAAAGTAATTTTCCATAGCACGTACCCAATCCAACAATTCTTCCACTTCTAAATTTCCTTCATACATATGTACCTCTATTCTTTCTCTAGATCCTATTCTTGACAAAAAATTCAATAAGCGGTCTTGTGCAGCATCCTCTACTACATTTTCTTCGACATCTATCTCTTCGATCTCATCTTCATTGATATCTATAGTGTCTGGTTCTCTCCTCTGTGTTGTTTCCATGGTGTTTAGTCTCATCCTAAGTCGCCTCATTTCTCCTTCCATTTCTGGATTCTCTCTACGTCTTCTGGGTGGCATGATTCCACTGCGTCATCTTATGGTTCCTACAAATAGAAATCAAAACTTTGATACCAATTTATCTCCTTTATCCTGTGTCTATTGTTTGCAAACAATCTCAATATTATCTCTGATACCACATGATGCATCCCCCCCTACTCCCCCGTAGGGATACACGACCTCCCGATCAAGGATCTTCAATTATTGAGTCAAACGACTCTCTGAAACCTTGATGGTCCCGTTTTGTATCTAAACATAGGCCCTTTCGGCTTTCTAGCATAGGTCCTATGGCACCCATGACCTTCCCCTTCACGCTTGCGAAAATATCAGAGTTTGGGCACTAGTTCCTTTTCTGATAAGCCCCTCCTTGAGGTGACCTTGGGATATGACCTCACATAAACATGTGATTGTAGGTGTGCCCAAGAGTGGTTTTGAACCAAACTACTTTTCGCCCCACAATTCACCTCAAGCCACCACATGTCCTTTTACCAATACCGTGGTCTTCATTGTGGCCTGCCCTCAACTTTTTAAATCTCGATCACCTTCTATCCCCACAATGTGAGGTGAACATCAATCTCACGATATTGACAGTGCTTCTGAACTAACGTCTAAGATCTGTCTCTTTCAAACCTATGGATCAGATCTAACCCTTTCAAATCGATGGATGTGATTTTCTTCAGGACTTCAACGTTCGAATTTTTCAACTCTCAAAACTTGCTTTCTCCAGTAATGACAGATCTTATGCCACGTGCTGTCTTCAACCAATGGTTCTGATCATTTCTAGATTCCAGACTTCAGAAATCTCAAATCTCAACTCTTTTCCCAATTTCTTTTATCTAGAGCTGACAATCCACTGACACATGTCTCCCTCTGATATGACGGTTGTAATCCCTTTAGGTCTTCGGGCTTCTGACTTTTCAGTTATCAACTTTCACTTCCCCTCGAAGTGTGTGGATTTCTACCACGTGTTACTTTGAATTGAACGGTTGATATTTAATTCGGGACTTTACCCAGAGTCCACGGATTTGCACCACATCTCACCCTAAATCTGACGACTATGGATTACTGTGGGTCTTTACCCAGAGTCTATAGATTCACGCCACCTGTCCTTTGGATCTGACGGTTGAGATTCACTTCGGCCCTCTGACTCTCTGGGCTTCAAGAGTTTCAATTCTCAACTGAAAATCCTCGAAGTGATTTTCCCTGGAGTTCAGTTCACGATCCATCGCCACGTGTCCCTCTGGATCTTACGGTCCAGATCTCCTCTGACTCTCCGGGCTTCTGGAGTTTCAAATCTCAATTGAAACTATCGAACTGATTTCTCTGGAGTTACTGATCTATTGACACGTATCTCTTGGCGATAAACGGTCAGGATCGACTTCGGTTATTTCACTTCCTCCTGGTCCATGAACTTTCGGAGTCGTGGATCTTGCACCACTTGTCTTCCTTCATGATGGATGGTCCCAATTTACTTTGAGAGTTCAGAACTTTAGTAAGGTCACTCTCCTGTGTGCGCAAAGCGCTAAATCTCATGCACCTTACTTTGATCAGACGGTTGCTGGTCCTCTCCACTGTGATCCAACGGTTGTTGTCGCTCCTCCTCCTGAGCTTCTAATTTCTTCTGACTTATAAGATTTTCTAAGTGTTCAAAGGCTTCAAACTTTACTCCTTCTATGATTCCATCTCTTGGACCTCGTCTGCACTTATGAAAAGTGTTATCTCTTATGATCTTGACCTCCTTGAAGATTTTTATTTCCCACGCACTCCTTGCATTCCTGGGATTTCAATAACTCAGTTCGAAGGATTTCTTGAAAACAAACTCTTCCCACACTCCTTTCGTTCCTCTGTTCTGGTTCTTCAACGCTTGGTCACTCCTTGACACTGTGCACTCCTTGCACTTGGCCTAAGTTCCCTTTGTTCTCTCTGAACTCCTCTGAGTCAATCCGAGACTCTGTCAACGCACTCCTTGCGTACGAGATTCACACCTTGCATATGAGTTTTAGAAGAGAAACAATTGAAACTTATCCAGTTTCATCACAGACTCATATGATCAAATATTAACAATCATACATGAACAAAATAAACTAAATCACTCACACAGAATGTAACATTCATTCAATCACACATCAAATGAACACAATCCAAAGAATTTGGACAATTCTGTCTGTTCTATTCATTCATGAAACAAATTACATAATATTGCATTTCTTCACTGCGTCTTTCTTCTACTCTAATCTGCATCTACTTATCTCTATCTCTCTATCTGTATATCTATTACAATAGAACAACAAACTATCTAAGGACTGGCTCCCCGAGCTCTCTCCATCTTGTCTACAACCTATCCTATCAAGTCTTAGAGGTTACCTACCTTGTCCTATTACAATAACTATCAGTTATTGCCAGATAAGAGACAACACTCTATATCTGCAACTCCTTATAGTCGTATAAGAATTTTACAAACAAGATATATTAAACAATGTTGTTTCCAAAATATCTCAACAACTCTATTTACTCTGAGTTAGATGTTGATTTGAAATTCTTCCATGCGGAGATGTCATATCTCTGCCTCCACGCTTGCGTCTTTGACTTTGAAGGTGATGCTCTTGTAGCACATGTCATCAATAATGATTTCATCTCTACCATGTCATCCCGAGAGATTTCCCTTTGAAGGTTTTAACAAATACTGAGTTCACAAACAACTAAAGTATCAAAGTGTCGAAGTGTTGGACATTACAAAAAAGTAAAAAGGAGTTAATAAAACATTTAATAATGAACGTTAATCACGATTAAGTATTAATTAATCACTCTATAGTTTTAGACTTCGAGAGTCTTCTATCATGCTACATCCAAAACCTCCAAACACCTAACCACCAAAGTACTTAAGGATAACCCAATGTTTAAAACATGATTAATTAAAACATAAAAGTGATTAATAAGAGATTAAACTTCTCCGTGAATTTGACCTTCAGGAGATTTCTTCCCTCTTACATTCAAAGCCTCCGAACACCAAACCGTTGAATTGTTAATGGCATTTATGATTGGCTTACGTTAATGATTTGAATAATTATTGTGATTTTCCAGGTAATAAATTCCATTAAGTTCTTTGTCAATAAATATATACGAAGACCGATAGACTTTTTGAATAAAGCTCTTTGAATTTCAAAGTTATTTTACCATTTGCAATTAAAAAAAATTATTCAGTAAAGAGCTTACAAACTTATCTTGTTACATGGTAGCTAATTTTATTTCCTTTAGGATTATGACACCACGAAAATTTGCAAGGAATATTGATGGAGCAAATTTTAGAATCTAGCAGAATGCTAAACCGGTTCAGAAGCCTTATAAATTAGGAAAGGGACCGAATATGTTAGGGAAGGGGTAAATCTAGCAGGAGCACCAAGTTGATCAGGTCCAAAGTATCGTGGATCATGACATCAATGGCCGAGAGTGATTGCGGGGAATGAAGTTGCGTAGGGTTTAATTTCGAAGGGTGGTCCTGCAATTTAAGTTGTGGTTTTCTCTCGGGGGTACGTGGCATCACCAGGTGTATTGCGGGATGAAAGGCAGGTTACCTCAAAACCACTTCTTTGCACCCCCATAAAATAGAAAAGTATAAAGGGAATTCATGTCATTTATGTTATTCGATTATTATTTGATGTTGGACCGTTAGAACCTTGAATCAACACTTGTCCAAATACCACACCCATATCTTCAACTACAATTATTTATCCCAGTAAATGTATTCGAAGAGACATATGACAATAGAATCGGATGGTGAAGACAGTAAGCCAATGATTATGGTGGCCTTAATGGACATGTGTACTTGGTTAAAAGAACAAAGGAAAATGAATGCATCTGCGAGCAAACAAATGGACAGATGAAGCACAATCAAATCGAATCAAAACTCAACAATAGTTGCATGTTTTTATCTGATTCATATTGTTTCTACCTTTAGGAAGATGTTGTGGGAAGTCCATGGTTTTTTCAATTGAAACAATTTTGTATAAATAGATATATTTTATATCTATTCAAGGTTGCTTCTTTCCAAATGTAAAGGATATTTTTTTTTTTAATATTAATACAAGTGCAGACAGAGATTATAAGTTTCATTCAATTTAAGTTATGTGTTTCCTCTGTGTTTCCATCTCTCTGAATTTCTTTCTATAGTTCTTTAAGAGTAAACGATTACAATTTAGTATTACATCTACTTTGATCATCATATATCAGAAGTTCATTCAGTAACAATGTTTCCTCTGTTATTACTGTGAGTAAAATAAGGCCTATGACCTATGTGAATGACTGCATTTTTATCTCCTCTCAAGGGTGCATCTTCTACTTTTCTTGTATTGCAAACAAAGTGAGACTTATCTATAATTGATACTTGACTTTGTTTTAACAGTTTTGTGAATCTTTTCTACACCATTTGACATTATAATTGTGAATCAGATAACAAGATACAACCTCTGTATTGTCTTATCATTAATTTCATTTAAAGATTATTTCTTAGAAAACTAAAGGTAGAAAAAACACTTATAAAAATATTTCATTTTAAATATTTGATGCCTCACATTATTCTTTGAGCCTTAGAATCAATCTTAGGAAAAGCATTAATGAAAAGGCTAATAGAATAAAGCGATGAACTAAGCTAATAATTATCAAACAACATACACTATGTGATTAGGTGGTTCATCAAGTGGTTTTTAAGTCTGTCTAAAAAATAAATAAGTCCTAACTCAATGAGCTCTATCGTATAAAGAGAAAATTATATATCCTATAAGGTAAACTATATGGACTCAAAAAAAACCTATTCTACATATTGTTGTAGGAAAATTCCCCTACGGATAGGTGAATGTGCTCTTGGATATTAGACCCCTATGACCAAGACAGAAGAATGCTAACTTTGAACACTGACATTCCTCTAAATGTAGCTAAACTAGTCAAAGGAAAAGAGGAAGAAATTATAAGTACCTTTTTATGAAGTTTGCTCTCGCTAAGTCCAGGTTGAACTTGATCTTCAAGTCCTTTAGCGAGTTCTGCAATCCAATAAACAACGAAGACAAAAAAATACTTCCTATTCTACCAAGATTAGTTTAAAACTAGATTCATCAAATGAGACAAGCCCATGCAAATGTACACAAAATTGAAGGAAACAGGCCAAGCATATGTATTAATGATAAATCAAAAGAGATACTTACAAACCATTGATGAAGTCGCAACAACCTCTCCAAGTCCTCCTCGTCTTGCCCTTGCACAAAGCTCCCAAAATCATAGGTTTGGCATCCTAAATATTTTTCCCAAGACCATAGGTTTGATACCTCTAATATACCTCCTTCATCTCCATGGAAAGCCCTCATTATATAGGATTTGGAGGCTTAACCACCATGGAGAGGATCACTCATTAGATCCACTAAAAATGGATCTAAAAGATATTTAGGGAGAAAACATCTCTTTAAGGATTTTAGGGAGGAAATATCTCTCAAGGATTTTAAGGAGTAAATATTTCAACCATCCATGAGATCCTCCACCTTCCCTAAAAAATAAGAAACCAAATGTGAGGTGGATTCTCACACTTAATTAATTTCTTTTTCATGAATATTAATAATAATTCATGTGCACTTGATTCTCACATGTAATTAATTTATTTTTCATGAATATTAATAATAATTCATGTGCACTTGGTATTTTGGCCTTCATGTAATATATCCCTCCTCAACATTGACTAGGGATTGTGACATAGGTTATTTCATGGTGTCAAGGTGTATAAGACACTTATATGACACTTACAACACTTAGGGAGAGGTACCTAGGTGTGCAAATTTCATGTGTAACACATATACAGATTTTCCAACAACTAACAACAAGGGGAGATGAGGTCCCCTGCATAGCTGAGTGAAGGTGCGAAAGAGACAACTATAACTAGGAGACATTGGGTGATGAAATCCCAATGACCCATATAATATTTTCTTAGATTCCCTATCTCCTACAAGAGCCACTTGGGGAAAGGATACCTAGTAAAAATGGCCACTAAGATCCCTCTTCATAGGCATGTGTAATAGGTTACCTTTCCTTCAAGTTGAAATCAAGTGGTTTGAGGATCTTCAGTAATGAAAGAGAAAGGAGTCTCAATCATACCTCTAGACCATACCTTAGCATTATCCACTCTAAAAGAGTGCACCAATTACCAAATGGGATGGGACCATGTTAGATAGAAAGGATTTTTAAATTTCTCTAATAATCAACCTTTAAGCTTCAATTTAAAATGACTAAGGGGAATTATTTGGATTCCTATCCGCAAATTCCTAACCTAACTACAATATTCTTTTGATTCCCAAGTGGATTTAAATATGTGTTAGATTAGAGGTTTAATTATGACCGAGCTTGGCAGCATGAACCAAGAATAAACTTTCAGATGTGATGTGTGTGCACATGTGGTGTGATTAACTGAAAATGTAAATTCTTGCAAGAAATAAAATTAAATTGCAAGTAAATGGAAATATAAATTAAAATGAAATCATGTAACAATAGATAAGTACTAAAAGAAATGACTTTTTCCTTTATCTAAGTTACTTTTTAAAACTTAAATGTACTTTCAAGAATTTCATATTTCAAAATAAGAACAATATATTCTAAACTTGTATCTTATAAGAAATCAATTTTTAGAAAATAAAACCTCTATTGGCAAGTAAAAGACTAGGATACCTATGAGGCTCTTTTCTTTAACTAGGAATTTTGTTCAATTCTGAAATAAACTGTAATCTAAAAAAACAAATAAAATTAACCTACAACTATAAGGGAAAACAAAAATGAAAGTTGAAAAGTAACAGATAATGGATTTTCACATTCACCTAGGACTAGCTCAATGGTGTATGGTGTAACACACCCAACCCCCTAAGTACCTTTTAAGGGATGGGGTATTAAAATTCCACGTCTTCTTATACATCTCAAGGACTATTCTCTAGGGTACCAACATCTCATGCTTTTCAAGATATTTCCAATGACTATAAGTATACCCAAATCTAATCCCATAGTCCAAATTTATGGCCTTCCAAACTTCTCGGTCCTCCATTGGCCCAAGGCCACCTCACTACCTCATGGCATCCACATGGCCTCTTAAAAATCATTCCATCTAATGTGGCATCTTCCATCAGACACATCAAGTTGATGTGCCCAATTATTTACATATCCTCATCATCGTCAAGGATTTACTCCCATGGGTTACAAGGACCCCAACCAAAAGTTCTTATGATGATCCATTACTTGGGCCTATCCTATATCTGATGGTCCTCATGTCGATCATACTACAACTTTGAGTAAGTTGGTGACACCAAATTTTGCAACAATCAAATGCTCATCCTCTTCTCAACTCCAAAGATGATGGTGGGACCCACGACAAATCAACAATTCAGATCGTGTCTATAGCCCACTCCGACTGACGATCCAGATCACTCCTACTTTTGTTGTCGATGAAAATTCTAAACAATTCCTAACATGTCCCCTTTGAACCCCGACGAAATTATGCCTGTATCAATGGTTCAAATTCACTGTCATGTAGATCCAACATCTTGAATAAAACAAATACCCGAAGGACATCCTCATCTAATCGAACCCACCTTTCCTCGTCGACCAATCACATAGTGACATTTTTCACTACTCAGCCACATTGGATTCCATGCTAGCACCCTCACATCATCATTTTGTCCTCCTCGCTTAGATGAATCTTGAGGAAATGAATAATAAAGATCTCTCTCGCCCAATAGAAGATTAACATCTCTCATCGTGTCACTGATACCTATATCATTGTCGAAATGTTTTTCACAGACAACCTTGCCAACCTTTCAAACTTTGACGAACGAACCAAATCTTCTCATATTTTCACCTACATGTGCCAAATCCTCTTGATAAGTGAATTTTTCTCTTCATGACACGTTCCACCATTGCCACTTGATACGTGGTATTCATATTTCCCACAGACATTTATCTACAAGTACTAGATCACTATGTCACAAGGCACCTTCTATGCTTGACACATGGCACCATCCACATCATCCTCTTTGTAGCAACCTAAATTTCATTTAAGCTACTATAATTTAAAACAGAGCAGAAAATTTAAAAATTACTAAAAATTTGCTTACTCACGCATACTTATTCCCAGATTTTGGTAAATTAAATAACATTTTCCAAAACAATTTGCATAACAATTTAAATCTACTTAATAATTTGCATACAAGTTAAAATTTAGTAAACACTTCACAATTTTGAAAAATACCTGTCACTGATGCTAAGCTTGAATCTTCGCTTGAACACCCCAAAACCACCACCCTGCCGACCAGTACGCCTGGCCCTAGGACATCTACGGACGTCCTAGCCCTCCGAGCCCAAAACCCCTCAGCCCTGGTGTGCACTGTAAATCCCACTCTTCTCAATCAGTATCCAAGCTCCCAAAATCTCCTCTCGTAAAACCCTCAATGAATCCCCCAAAATGAATCCTCCTCCTTCCCCTTATGCCTCCATCACCTTCCCGAACCTTCCCTCCTCACCAAACCTTATCCATACATTTATGTCATATTAATTATCTTATCTTTTAATTAATGTTCC
>ML797109.1:187897-208003 GCA_009831015.1 Picea engelmannii
AGGAGTTAATCATACTTCAGCTAAGTATAATCAAAATAATTAATTAATAACTTGTAATCAATTAAGGTTATATAATAATTAATTATAATTTAGCCAATGTTTAGGTTTATTTATGAAATTAAGAAAAGGGTCATTACACTCTTAATCCCTTTGGTAGGAGATCAACGGTCTAGATATCCTTTCATAATTCCTTTGATCACAATAGATCAACAATCCAGATCTTCTCTTGGAGTTTCCATGTCCACGAAATATCAATGGTCCATATTGGCTCTCGAAGATCTCTTGTCGAAGTGCACTCATTCTAGTAGTTCAAAACCCTCTGATAGACCCGCTTTGAAGGATGACGTGGATCATCATTTTTCCCTCCAATCAATGGTTTATATTTAAGGTGATGAGATAAAGGCCTTTTTTCCTAACCAGGGCTACTTCCATCTCATCAACCAATCAACTATCAACACACATCATCTTGGAGGACACGTTAAATTCCACCTATCGTGACACATGGCCCTACCACTTCTAGCCACCTGTCTTGACATGTGGTCCTGCCACTTCTAGCCACATGTCTTGACACATGGCATGCATCACTTAACACACAGTTCTTTCTCAAAACCTTGAGTCACCTTGACATGTGGCATGATCTCTGTCATACAAATGGCACCCTTTCCACCTAACACGTGTCATTCATCTTCCCATGGATTCTCTCTTATAAGTGCCAAGTAATAATGGCATGTGGCACAACCCTTGTTTGACACATGTTCTAGAGCTTAATATTGACAGGGAATTCCATTCAGCCCTTCCTACAAATTTTAGGCTGACATGTGTCACCATTTAGGACACACTAACTTTCATGTTGGCATGACACATCATGCTGATGTTGCTTTCCCTTTTTTTCCTCACATGAGCAAGACCCCCTTTGATCTATGGCTTAGGTTTGACCTCACCCATATTTCGATCAATGATTCTCATGGACTCTCGAAGTCTCTCCATCATAGTTTATTCCCCATTGGGACTACCAGTCACTCCGACCAGCCCTCTTCGATGAATGATTGAGATTTATTGATCTACAAAATCAACAGTTGATGATTAAGGATACCTTCCAAAGGCCTGGGCCCAAACAGGGCCCATGTTTTTCTTCTTGACGAACCACGTGCCAACACCTACCATCCTTCGGAAACACTGGCTTCCACGTAGGAATGACACATCATGTTGATTTCACCTTCTCTCTCTCTTCTCCCTTATAGGGTAAGGCATGGAACCCAGGACTAGAACCATTTCCCTCTCACTCAACCTCAATGGTCGAGATTCATCTCTCGACCCTCTAACAGATCAAGAGTCTGTTTTTGTTCAGAGTCCATATTCTATAGGTTTCATATCCTACTCCAAGGAAGGGCCAGGATCTTTTATTACACTAGATCGATGGCTCAGATTTATTCTCGCCACTTACTGATTAATGGTAGAGATATTCTAGATAAAATTGTTAAACTAATTCTACAATTGTGATTCTTACAAGCCTAAATAGGGGGTTCTCTCAGGTGTAACGGTCTAAATTTGGACTTAGACATTTTTTCGAGGGTTTCTTCAAGGATTTCCCTTGACTAATAGCCTGGATTTTGGATTTACTACTCAGGGATCCTTCCAAGTCCCTTATTAAGGGTTTACTAGACCTTCTTGGTCTCCAACTTCGTTTCATTCTACTCAGGGAGCACCATTTATTTCATATGACTTCATCTCCCTTTATCTATGGAATTCAATATAACCATAAGTATAGATATGTATAAATGTATTTGTGCATACCGTCAACAAAGTCACTGTTTCATTCTTTTAATTCGAGATAATATAGGAGGCTCAATCATTCACATGTACAAAGCATGCCCAGGCCCATATAGTTCCTCAATTTCTTAAATATAGGAACATGTAAGAGGACAACTAGTCTAAGCATTAAAAAAGTATGCACGTCCTTGAGACAATTACAGGCATTCATCCATAAATTACAGTCCAATTACATAGGGTATGAAAATACTTATCTATTACAATTGATGGCCAACCAACTGACTATGGGTTTTCGCCTTTCCACCCAACCATAGGTTCTACTCTCTCAGTCACTTCGACAGTAGGCCACCCCTGTGCCAAGCCATAATACCACCAGTGAATTCTCTATACTCCCTCATGCGTTCACTTGCAACATACTTTTTCCTTGGGTCTCTGCATGATGTGTCTCCCCCCTCCCACTCTCTCCTTTCTGGGTGTTCCTCTCCTTCCTTCCCTTGCACATCTCTTGCACGTAATCCCCCTGGGATGGTTCTTGACTTGTCCCTTATTTTCTTCTGTCAGAAGGAGCTCATGGGTCAATCTATATATAGAATTGGTACTTTTTTGTACCTTTGGATGGAATCCTCTATTTTCCTAGATAGATTTCCCATATATGCATTCATTGAGGGTGGTGGGTTTTTAAACTACCAACCCCTTCCCATTAACCATTTGGCTTCAGCTGCAAGTTAAAGTAAATATGATTAAATCCTTCATATTATTTATCAAGGTGGCTTGGGATATTTTACACATGAATCCCCTTTCTCACCCCCCTCACAAATCCCTCTCATGGTATCATGGCCATTACTTTAAAGGATTCACCCCACAGTTAGTTGGTTGGCATTTTAAATCAACAATATGATAATTACAATGTTTATATGACATTACATGGAACTAATTAATCATGATTAATTACATATAATCAAAGGTTTAGGAATGGGGGTTGTTACAATCCCCTCCCTCTTCAAAGGAAAAATTTCCTCGATGTTCATTTTCAGTACACCTTCCATGCCCTTATCCTTCAATTGCTTCAACATCATCTCCCATTTTTTCATAGTCTAGTCCTTTTCCAAACTCTTGGCATTAACACATACCTACAACAATTTCAATAGTAGGCATATCATTCACAATTTCAAGTAGAACATTTCATTTTTTTTCATAATTTAAGAGGAAAATTTGCATATCAACACAATACTTATCTTGTGCATTTCATAGATCTTCATCCACATGGTTTTCATGTTTACTCGACTATCATACCCACTATGCACATGATCCCAATCAACAAATAACAAAATTTCTAGAGACTCCACTGATTCTTACACATGAGTTATCGAAGTCTCCCCTTCCTTGTGGTCACTTTCCTTTCGGGCTTAGGCTCAAGCATCCCCTTCTCTGTTATAAAATCCCTTGGGAAATCAATCTTGCATTACGGGGATTTATCACAAAAGAAGAGTTTCATATATTTCCCTAAGTATTACAACTGAAGCATCCCCCAATATTTCTCTGTCAAGGCATACCTCTGGCTTTCTCTTTCGAAAGCTTCCCTCTTACCCATGTTACCTCAACACAAACTTCTTATGGTTATCATGACTTCTCTTATCACAACAGTATCGTTTTCCATGCTTTCCAACTTGATAGTCGTCATCTATCCCTTCAAGAAAGACCTGTTATCTCACCTGTATCACATGCATACAATACCTGTGAGATACCATTATCAATTTCAATCAAATTTCAAATATGTTACCTACATATTTTTAACTCCACATTTTCTTTTTTCAGGTATGTTCAACACAGATTCAGATTCACAAGTATGAGATATTCCTTCTCGTAGCAGTTTTGCTCAGCAAGTATTAGTCTTCCTCATGGACTTATAACACTTTCATATCCAAGACCCTTCTCCCTGCAATTCCATCTTCAAACAACCAAAATAATTGTTATTATCTCATGCACATACACTTTCATTGCACACTTTCAGTGGTTTCCAAACAATTCTGAAATTGTGCACACTAGAAATTAAATCATTTTTATCTTATTCGATGACATAAGATTAAAAGGAAATCATCATTTCAACATGCCAAGCATTTTCAAATTGCAACCGATTCATCATATGAATTCACCCAATGTTCCAGTGTCCATGGCCACATTCACACACAATTCATCCTTGCATTGATTCCAGGTTTATTATTCTTCATCTTAGGAATTCTGCCAAGGTTTGTTGGAACTCAGCCAACCTCCCACCATATGGATTATCCATCCACATTCATTATTACAAAAAGACTGGGTTTCCTACATTAAATTGATTATAGTCCTCAAATCAACATAATATAATATTAAATCAAAGTTCCATATGAATGCATCCAAACATTTTGTCTTCTCTAGCAACCAGGGTGGCAATGTTCATGGCCACCCAACTCCTCTTTTATCATCGTACAACTCTATAGACCAATGGAAAATCCTCCTTCCATGATGGGAATCCCATTACATTCCCTTTCATGAAAACATGCATCTTCTCAATGCACTTAGTTTAATGTGTTGCTTATGAGCACTATTATTCCCAATCATTCCCAATTAGTCACTGCATTCATGATACTTTGTTTATGAATTTTCTTGCAGTGACTTTAAACATCCTAGACTGTCATAGGTTCCCTCCAATATCCTTCGGGTTCTTCTTTCTTGAATCATACCCTTCCTGGATATCAATGGCCTACAATCAGCCACTTAGAATCACATGCTTATCATAAATATATAAAACATTTTTAGAAGGGACTCTTACCCAATCCCATCATACTTTATGCCACATAGGCATGAACACCCTTATACTTGTTTTGGCTCCCAACACCTTCTCTGATATCACCTCATTAGTGTTGTTTCCGGGGGACTTTTAAAGTCCCTTCAATAACCTTCAACAACAACCTTCTTGTATTTCTAATTTATTTGAGGATTTTCATCATTGGCAGTTGTCCTTCCCCAACATCTCCAACCATATCCTACACATGACATACATCACTACATTCATATTTTACATTAATTGTCATGTAAAATAAAATCCATGTACCACATTGTTTAATTTAACAAAATATTTTCAAAAATGTTCTAGCAAATCTATATGCATCCCATCTCATTTCCCTCAACATTTTCATGAGTGTAAACAAAATCAAATTTTTAGTTTTTTATACAGTCAAACATCCATTAGCATTTCTCATGCCAAAATTGTTCACATACAACAACATATCGGTATCTCATCCTAGAGAAACATAATAAGAATTAGGAAAGGAGTTAAGGGACTCTTCCATTTTCCAACTCCTTCTACACAACCTGAAACTTTCAATCCAACCGAGTTATTTTCAGGGTATCACTATCGTTACATATCATGGCTTAACTAAGGCCATTTAAACACATCTAGTATTTTATCTTTCAATTACCAGTTGTACTTAATTTAACAGTTGTCCTTTTAAAGCATACACCTGTGTCGTATTATTCAGAGTTTCATAGTGAGAAAAGTATTAATTATTTTCTCTTTCTTTTGATTTGACAATTTATCCCTCCTAGGATCTGCCTTCTCTATTCCTTGAGAAATATCGATCAAATCCTCCTTGAATCCCTCATCATGCTACCAAAACGATATTTTTGTTCACAGTGAATTGTGAACTTGTGCATTCTTCACATTTCCATTCAGACATCAGAATGGTCACTCATTCATTTATTATCCTTTCATTCATGAATTACGTTTTAGAATGAAATCCATGATTCTTATATAAATAGATTTTGTAGTCCATTGTCAAATTTTCAACAATAATCGAGGTTTTAGCTTTGTTCTTTTGACAGATTCTTTACACAATTCCTCCACATGGAACTTCTTTATCATGCAACTCTCTTGTCGTATATCTTTCACTATTCTAAATGAATTCAATCCTGAGTCAACTCCAGCCTCATCATTTCAAAGGTTTACCCTATATTCCATAAATGATATACACATGCATTCTTATTATGCATTCAAACCAATACCTTTATTTCATCAACTTGTATTCACATTGTTCTTACATGCACTTAACCACTTGCCTCAGAATACTGTGTGTCTACCATAGGCACACTTTACAGTTCACATGTAAATTTACTTTAAAATCATTTAACACATGATTTTTCAAAGGCATAATCATGTGTCCTTCTATTATGAAAATAGAGTGTTCCTGCTTATTTATCCTTTCAACAATTTATACTAGCTTTTCTCGAAGAAATGCAACACATCCTCCTCAGCTTAGTATTCAAACAAGATAAATGTATTCTTAAAATAGAGCCATCCATGCCTCTATAGAATTATTCAATATAGGCAAGCACACTCCTTGCCTCATATCCTACTTGATCAGGTAGTCATACTATATTTTTAATCAAATATACATATATATACATATATGTATGTGCATCATTTGCACCTTTTTACATCATTCATTCACATTTATTTATCATCATCTAGTTTTGATGAGACCTTACAGTCTCCTACATGACCAATCTCACCAATAAAATCATAATTATGCTACCCTCTTTACAAGATAACAACCAATAAATAAAATCACTCTTGCTCATTTCTCTTTTATCATTTCATCTCAGATCTTTATGAGGAATGACATACTTCCTCAAGCTATTATTTAAAAAAAAAAAATTAGACCCTCCATCATAGGGTCAAGCATGCATCCATGGCATTATTCAATCCTAGAAAGAACTCTCCTTGATTTATCACCCCCTTACTTAGGAATTCATATACACTCATACATCATGCATGTGGATCACTTGCACATTTTTATATCATTCATATTTACTTATATGATCTCAATATCAATATTCTTTGTTGAGCATTTATGCCCAATCAACTGACCAATTAAATAGGCATAATCACACTTAGGTTTCCTTGTCTCATGGAAACAACTAGCAAGAGGCCACTCTTTCTCTTTTGCTATTCAAGAAATCTACAATTAATAAGTCATTGACTATGAAATTTACAACATTACCCAATATAGTAAGATAATAATTTTAACCTCCCTTCCTGCCTCAATTCACTCTTGGTCAATAGACCTCCACTGAGGGAATCCTTTTTTAGACTCCCTCTTCCTACCAAGCCATACATGTATGGCTACTATCCACCTCTGGATATAAATCTAACCCATTGGTCATCTAGAAGTGTTTCATCACTTCATTTATTAGACCTTGTATAGATCGCTCGTTAATCCTTACGGTCATATCTTCATAAGACTGTATGCAAACATTGTTATCAACATTTGTATTCATGTTGTCATCTTCCTGCTGACATCAAGTTATTATTGACCAAATTGGTCCATCAACGACCATTCTTTTTCAACCCACCATAGGTTATAACATTTCTATTTGTGTTTTTATATACATGTTTAATTATTACCATATTCATTACTACAAATCCATATATTTCATTTTCATGCATAACAAGTACATAAGTCAATAGGTATATGCATTTCCTTTAGTTAAACCATGAGCTCACAAAATAGCTCAATGCTCATATCATTTTACCTCTTTTATGAGGACTAGAAACAATCGAACATACTCTTTCTTCTTTTTCTTAACTAGATTATTCCCAAAACAAAATTTCATTCATTACAGGTTGGAAAAATGACCTTACAAGTTTCCCATCAGTATTCTAATCATGAGGAAATTAGCATAAAAGGTTTAGTCTTGTATTTAAGAAGTACTTAATACTTCCAATGGTCTTATCAATCCCTAATAAATTCCACAAGGAATTATCCATAAGGGTCTTAGCCCTTAATAAACAACTATTATAATTATTAGGGCTCCTTCATCTCATATCTTTAGGTAGTGTTGCAATCATCAGTTCATTCATTTCCTATATTTGTACAATCCTATAATAGGCTTCTACCATTTCTGTCATTTTTTCATTTAGGTATTACCACTTATTTTTTTCAACATATTCCTTACTCTTGTAAGAGTAGTTATCAGTTTGACAAGGGACAATATAATCCCTCTGTTGAAATCCAACAAGAATTTTCAAGGTGCAATTTCAATCTATTGTCCTCTTCCTCAAGGAACTCGTGCAGATAATGAACATAATTTTTATTGCAGAGAATCTATTTTAAACTGGCTTATCGCAGTCTTATTATACGAATCCTCTAACTGATCTCTGGCCCATCCAGGCCTAGTGTTGTAACCTGCTCTGATACCACTTTGTAACACACCCAACCCCCTAAGTATATTTTAAGGGATAAGGTATTAAAATTCTCTTCCTCTTATACATATCAAGGCTGATTCTCTATGGTACCAATGTCTCCAACTTGTCAATAGATTTCCAATGACTACAAGTATACCCAAATATGATCTTAGAGTCAAAAGTTATGGGCTTCCAAATTTCTCGGTTCTCCATTGGCCCAAGACCACCTCACTGCCTCGTCGCATCCACATGGCCTCTTAACAATCATGCCATTTGATGTGGCATCTACCACTGGAAACATTAAGTTCACGTGCCCAATTCTTGACCTATCCTCATCGTCGTCAGGGTTTTACTCACATGGGTTACAAAGATCCTAACCGAAAGTTTCGATGAAGATCCATTAATCGGGCCTATCCTAGATCGGGCGATCCTCATGTCGATCATCCTATGATTCTAAGTAAGTCATAAAAACCACATTTTTCAATGGTTAAATGATCCTCTGCTTCTCACCTCCCAAGCTGACCATGGGACCCATGGAAAATCAATCATTCAAACCATGTTTACAGCCCACTCCAACTGACGGTACATATCACTCCTTTCATAATTGGTGTTTTTTCTCAACAGCGCCTAACAGGTCCCCTTTGAAACCCGACGACATTATTCATGGATCAACATTCTAAATTCACTAGCATGCATATCCAACGTCCAAAAATAAAATAAAGGCCCAAAGGACCTCCTCATCTAACGGGACCCACCTTTCCTCGTAAACCAATCACATAGTGACATTTGTCACTACTTAGCCACGTTAGTTTCCATTTTTTGACCCTCACGTCATTGTGACATCCACCCCTCTCAGACAAATCTGTAGGAAATGAACAGTGGATATCTCTCTTGCCCGAAAACATACCAACAAATCTCATTGTGTTGTTGATACATATATCGTCATCGACATGTTTTTCCAACATGACCCTTCCAACCTTTCAAACTTCGACGAGAAACTAAAATATTCTCATATTTTCACCTACATGTTCCAAATCCTATCGAAATGTGATGTCGTCTAGCATGACATGTGGAACCATCGTCAACTAACACCTGGTATTCATATTTCCCACAGAATTTTACCTACATGTGCTATTTAATTATGTCATGTGGCACCATCCACGTCATCCTCTTAATCCCTTTGGTAGGATATCAATGATCTAAATTTCCTTTCAGATTTCCTCTAATCATGACATATCAACGATCCATATCTTCTCTTAGAGTTTCCCCATCCACAGTAGATCAACAATCCATATTAGCTCTCGGAGCTCTCATGTTGGAGTGAACTCATTCTGGTAGTTCAAAACCCTCTTATAGGCCCACTCCAATGGAAGGTGGGGATCATTATTTTTCCTCCGATCAATGGTTGATATTTAGCGTGATGACCTAAAGGCCTTTTTTCCTAATCAGGCCTACTTTCATCCCGTAAACCAATCAATTGTCAACACACGTCATCTCGGAGGACACGTTAACTGCCACCTTTCATGACGTGTGGCCCTACCTCTACCATCAACCTGGCGTGACATGTGGAATATATCTCTCAATACAGAGTTATGTCTTAGAACCCTGAGTCACCTTGACACGTGGAACGATATCTTCCAAACCCGTGGCATCCTCTCCACCTGACACATGTCATTCATTTTCCCACATATATTCACTTATTGGTGCCAATTCATCATCAAATGTAGCAAAACCCTTGCTTGAAACATTCTCTAGAGTTTATAACTGACAGGGACTCCCACTAGACCCTTCCTATGAATTTCAAGCTGACACGTTTCACCCTTGGGACACGCTGACTACCACATTGGAGTGACAGGTCGTGTTGATGTCACTTCCCATTTTTTTAATTGCATGAGGAGGACCCCCTTCAATATATGACTGAGGTTCAACCTCACCCATATTTCGATCAACGATTTGCATTTACTCTCGAAGTCTCTCCGTAAAAGTTCCTTCCCCACTAGGACTGCCACTCACTCCGACCAACCCTCTCTAATAAATGGTTGAGATCTATCGATCTGCAAAACCAATGGTAGAAAATTAAGGCAGTCTTCCAAAGACGTGGGCCCAAACAGGTCCCACATTTTTCCTCTTGAAAAACCAGGTGTCGACACATGTTCTCATCCGAACACGCTGGTCGCCACATAGGCATGACATGTAAAGATGATGTCACCTTCTCTCTCTTCACCCTTATAGGGTAAGGCATGGAACCCGAAGTTGGAACCATTTCCCTCTTAATCAACCTCAATGGTTGAGATTCATCCCTTGTCCCTCTGATAGATCAATGGTCCTTGTTGGTTCAGAGTCTATCTTCTATAGGTGTCATAGCCTACTCCAATGAAGGGCTGGGATATTTTTTTACACCAGATCGATGAATGGGATTTATTATTTCCACTTACTAATTAATGATAGAGACTTATCTTGATCTATGGTCCAGATATGATTGTTAAACCAATTCTACGATTATGACTCTTTCAAGCCTAAACAAGGGGTTCTCTCAGGTGTAACAGTCTGAATTTGGACTTAGACATTTTTCGAGGGTTTCTTCAAGGATTTTCCTTGACTAATAGCCTGAATTTTGGCTTTACTACTCAAGGATCCTTCTAGGTCCCTTATCAAGGGTTTACCAAACCTTCTTGGTCTCCTCCTTCATTTTTTTCTACTCAGGGGGAATAATTTATTTCATATGACTTCATCTCCCTTTTTCCAAGGAACCCAATATAACTAGAAGTATACATATGTATAAATGTAATTTTGCATATGTTCAACAAAGTCACGGCTTCATTCCTTTAAATCGATCCAATATAGGAGGCTCAAGAATTCACATGTACAAAGAATGCCCAGGCCCATATAGTTCCTCAATTTCTTAAATACACAAACATGCAAGAGGATAACCATTCTAATCATTAAACAAGTATGCACATCCCGAGACAATTATAGGCATTCAACCATAAATTACAGTTAAATTTCACAGGGTATCAAAATATTTATCTATTACAATTGATGGCTATCCAACTGACTATGGTTGTTTTCCTTTCCACCAAACCATAGGCTCTTCTTGCTCAATCACCTCGGCAGCAGGCCACCCCTGTGCCAAGCCATGATACCACCAAGGAATTCTCTACACTCCCTCATGTGTTCACTTGCAATAGCTTTTTTCCTTGAGTCTCTATGTTTTTTTTCTCCCCCCTCCCATTCTGTCCTTTCCGGGTCTTCTTCTCTTTCCTTCCCTTGTTCATCTTCTGCACATAATCCCCATGGGAAGGTTCTCAACGTGTCCCTTATTTTCTTCTGTTAGAAGGAACTTGTGGGTCAATCTGGCTGTAGAATTGGTACTTTGTTGTACCTTTGGATGGAAGCCTCTATTGTCCTAGCCAAATTTCACATAACTACATTCATTGAGGGTGGTGGGTTTTTCAACTACCAATCCCTACCCATTTACCATTTGGCTTTAGTTGCATGTTAAAGGAAATATGATCGTTTCCTTAACATTATTTATCAAGGTGGCTTGGGATATTTTACACATGAATCCTCTTTCTTGGCCCCCTCACAAATACCTCTCATGGTCAGTACTTTCAAGGATTCACCCCACAGTTAGTTGATTGGCGTTTTAAATTAACAATAATATAATTACAATGTTTATGTTCCATTACAAGGAAATCATTAACCATGATTAATTACATACAATCAGAGGTTTAGGAAAGGGGGGTGTTACATATGGCCTTTTTGTTCCATATTTTGTGAAAAATAAACTCCTAAATAACTTTAAAAACAATCAAATGTTCTAGCTTTAAGCCTACTATAACAAAAACATAGAGTCAAATTTGAAATATTATAATATTTCTCAAATAAATAACCTTAGATATAGCAAAATCATTCCAAAAGAATCCTACATGTCCTGAAGAATACTTAAACTGCCTAATAAAAACCCTAACAACTAAAAAAATCAAGTTTTGGGGCTAATGCATAAACTCACCTGTAACAATGTGTTTCCTCTATAGAATCTAACCCCCTTTCCTTCGTTGTCGATGCAGATAATGGCCCTATTTAGTGCATTGGTAAACACACATTCTTCCCCTGAAAACTACATTGGATCTAGAGGGCTTCTCGACAAATGTGAGCTCGGATTCGAGACAATCCTAAAGGGTTTCTGACACCTATTTCCCAAAACAACAAACCAGAAAGCAACACCAAAGTAAAAACCCCAAAAAAATCAAAATATATGAAAGGAAAAGAGAGAAAAAGAGTTTTCCCACACACCCAAAACCAAGGATCAAAAGAATGGCTCAAATCCCTAGTGGAGTCATCATTATATTGTGTATAATCTACAACAGGAGTTAGCAACTTCTACAAATATAGAGGTTTTATATAGACTACAGACAAAAATGAGAAATGAAACTAAAAACCTATCTCTAAATCAAATTTCTCACTCTAAAACCCTTGCTAGTCAATGGAGAAATAAACAACTAGAAAAAATAGAAAAAGAACAAGAACAAAAAACTTGAAAGACTGAACAAATTTTCTATTAACTCAACAAAAATATTTTTGCATGCACATATGGAGGATTCCTTAGAGAGAAATGGACTCTTGGCATCCTCCTTGAAAGGATTATTTGTGCTTCTGGAGTATATGTATGCTCTCTTCTTCTTATCGCTATAAGTAACAATGACTACTGCTAGAAATGCTCTCAAGAGACTAGGGTTCTTGAGCTCTGGTGTAAATAAAACATCATTTACCTACCATGGATGGAAATGGATGGAATGTATGACAAATGCGGGAGGTATCCTAGTTTTATAATCAAAATTTGGATTTTATTTTCTTTTATTTTTCTTTTTGAATAATTCCAAGAGGGAAAAGTCATAAAAAGGGTTTTTTTACTTTATAAAGTGAAAACAACTTTAGGAAAAAATTTCCTCAAGTTCTAATAATGAGAAATGGTGTTAAAAGTGGGTTTATAGACATAATACCCATACTATGCATGGTGTATTTCGGTACAATGAACGTTTTGGTCTAGGTGATCATTTTTAGGTGATAACATGAATTTTTTTCTAGAAAAAAATGTGGAAAATTATACCATGGGAAAAATTTAACCCCTAAAATTTTCCCAAATTCTATCTAGTTTGTATTTCTTTGTATATTGTAGTGTTTTTACAATTCCATTCATTAATAGAGGTTTTCACTATATCACTATTTTTTTTGCAATATCTCTATATTAATTCACCTATTATTATTATCTTCATTCCATTCCCAAGATAATTGATGCAGGAGCATCGCTCACTCATCAAGCGAGCCAGCGCGTGGAGAGAGAGACCGCTGGACAAACCAGCAAATCACTTTTTGAATATTACCTTGATAATGGTTGCGCCAAACATTAATATGGTGATGTGATGAAGCGCACTTGTATATTGTAACGGACCTTGAGCAGATAAGCTCTCGTCCTTAGGTAGCTGAGGCATTTATTTAGATTTAATGCAAGTAGATAAGTTAATTAAGTCTAGATTAGACAGTTTTGGATTTCGAGAGGGAAAACGGAATATAGGCACCCTCCTTTGTATTATTGATTATTTCCATTCAGACTATTAAGATTTTTTTTTCAGCATTAGCGTTCAGGAACAAGAGGCCGTAAGCAGAGAACTGGTGAAGAATCCCCATGTACAGATATTGAATTAATAGGAAAGCTTTGATTCAGTTCCATGGTTGTGATTATTCTCTGTGTGTAGTTGATATTATGTTGTTGCATATTTGCTTCTTGTTTTGCCTATTGTCTATATGCTGCATATGTGATTGCATGGCAGGTTCGAAACCTGAGGGAATGAGAGAATGAGTTTCAATCGTTTCTCTGTCTAAGCCAGGAGATTCCTGCATAGAGTGCAGTGGAATTCCTCCGCATAGAGTGCGTTGAGGAGGCTGGACAGTTAAACTCTCTTTTTCGGTTGCCCAGAAGTGGTGTTGAGTTATTTGAACCGTGCAGGTGAAGAATAGCTTGAGTTGAAGTCTCAGAGGCAAGCCTGGGAAGAGGAGAACAGGAAAGCCTTGATTCAACTCCATGGATGTGTTTATCCTCTGTGTACTGTTGGCATTATGCCTTTGCATAGTTGCTTCTTGCTACGTATTTCTTTCATATGCGGCATATGTGATTTTATGGAAGAATTGAAATCAGAGTGATTCTGAGTGGAAAGTTGGTGAAAGCTCAAGAGGGAGAGTTCCTTACAAGTATTGTGGAACAGACCCAGGAGGAGCCCCGAACGGAAGAAGCATCGGAGTAGGAGGACCCTTCAGGAGGAAGAGAATCGACGACTTGAACTTCTGGGCAAGAGATTTAACCTTCAAGCGTAGGTAGAACCCATTCGGCATCGCTTATCGGCATATCGGGGTTGGCGAGTGCAAGAGTTGCATGCACGTCGATATCGCGAGTAGCGGTTCCTAGTTCCATGGGAACTATCGATTTTTTGGAATGGGACAGGTGGCACGTGATCTCGGGACATCGGGCCTCGGGAGTTGAAGAGACAAGCGACTGGTCTCATAAGTCGCGAGTTCGCGAAGAGACGAGGTAGCGATACTCGGGTATCGTTGATTTGGGCCTCGGAAGTCGAAGTGAAGTTAATCCGACTCGCGAGAAGCGAAACCGCGAGGTTGTGAGATCATGAGTCTCGGCACCTCGGCGCATCGGGGTTGGGAGTTGAAATCCCGAGTGGTTGGTAGCGCGAGAGGCGAAGTCCCGATTCCCTGAGTAGAGGAAAGAGAGTATGTAGAAGAGTGAGCTGTGGGTTACAAACTTTCGATAAGGAGGGAGAAGAGACTTAGAACTCTTCGGGCCTGTGAAAGAGTAAGAAGGTCCTGGTGAGAGCGGCTTGCCGTCGAGGGCAGCGAAGCGTCAGAGTGGTATAAGAGCGGGGTTAGGAGTTATCTTTGTTCAGGTAGCAGAGAGAAGCAGATTACACCATGCCGCCCAGAAGAGAGAGACAATCGCCTGATCATGAAGACAGGGATGCCCAAAGAAGGGGAAGGCTGGCAGGTAATGCTGAGATGGAACGAGAGATGAGAGATCTTCGAGCCAGGCTTGAAGAAATGGAGACCACCCAGAGACGTGGTGCTGGTGCAGCAGAGTTCAGTGACTCTGAGGTAGAAGAGGAGGCTAGACGCAATGCAGAGGAAGTCTCAGCAGAAGACGCATCAACCGAGAGGTTGATCAGAGCCATCGCCAGGATGAGCTCGAAGACCAAGATGGACATTCCCGTCTATGAGGGAAGTCTAAACGTAGAAGAGTTGTTGGATTGGATCTGAGCACTCGACACCTACTTCGATTATGAGGATATCGAAGAGGACAAGAAGGTGAGGCATGTTGTCACAAAGCTGAAAGGACACGCGGCCTTATGGTGGGATGAGTTACAGGCGGATAGGCACTGCAAAGGAAAACAGAAAATTAAGAGCTGGGACAGGATGATCGCTAAGATGAAAGCGAAGTTCATCCCCAGAGACTATCAGATCACTCTGTTCAGGTGCATGCAGAACTTGAGACAGAAGATGATGACGGTGAAAGAGTACACCGAGGAGTTATACAGGCTCAATATCAGAGCTAGTCATCGGGAGAGTGATGAAGAAAAGGTGGCAAGATACCTGAATGGGTTGAGGTATGACATTCAGGATGAGCTGAGCATGCTAACCATCAGGACGGTGGAAGATTCTTACTAGATGGCTCTAAAAGCCGAGGAGAAGATGAGCCGCAAACAGGGACAGCGAGGGCGAGGCAGAAGCCAGCCTAGAGGCAAAGCAGTTGCCCAAGAACGAACTCAAAAGCCCAAGGAGGATTGGAAGAGTCCTCAGGGAAAAGATGAAAGAGGCAGAACCTCACAGCAGAGGCAGCAATATGCTGAGCCGAGGAGGCAGGAAGATGATTAGCAGGGAGGATATGCTGACGTCGACACATTTCCTCGTACCCGAGGTAGAGGAAGAGGCAGAGGAGGAATTATCACATGTTTTACGTGTGGTAAAAATGGTCACAAAGCCGTGGACTATCCAGACAGGAAAATGGACAGAGGAAAAGCTCACGTCGTTGAGGCGCAGAGGCGTGACATGGAGGATGAAGACACTAGAAGTGGGAAATCACTGACAGTGCACAAGGCTCTCTTGAAACCTGAGAAAGAGGTGGACAGCTCAGCGCAAAGATGCAGACTTTTCCAGACCACGTGCAAGACCAAGGGCTGGAAATGCAAGGTCATAGTGGACAGCGGAAGCACTGATAATCTCGTTTTGACCAAGATGGTGGAGAAGTTGGAGCTGAAAACGAACAAACACCCGAGTCCATACAAAGTGACATGGCTGCAGAAAGGACACCAGGTATGTGTTACAAAACAATGCTTGGTCCAATTTAAAATGGGTGAATATAAGGATGAGATCCTGTGTGATGTCATTCCCATGGATGTCTATCATGTTTTATTGGGTAGACCATGGCAGTATGACCGAAATGTTGTTCATGATGGGAGATTGAACACATACACCTTGGAGAAGGATGGGAGATCACATACATTGCATCCGGTAAAGGATAAGGAAGTGAAGTCGGAAGTGAGCAGTACCATACTTCTCATGAGTGGGAAGGAACTTCTCACAGAGCTGGAGAAGGATGAGGATCCACAATTCTTTGTTGTCAGGAAGCCAAGAATTGTCCTGACAAGCAAAAGAGTGGACGACATGCCAGAAGAGATTCAGGAACTACTTGGAGAGTTCGCTGATATCATCGTGGATGAACTACCTCGTTTGTTGCCACCAGTGAGGAGTGTGAGTCACCACATTGACCTCATACCCGGAGCAAGCTTGCCGAACAAGGCAGCATACAGGTTGACACCTCAGGAGAACGAGGAAGTCAAAAAGCAGGTACAGGATCTACAGGATAAAGGACTGGTCAGGGAGAGTCTCAGTCCGTGTGTTGTTCCGACAGTACTGAGTCCGAAGAAGGATGGAGGCTGGAGAATGTGTACAGACTCCAGGGCGATCAATAAAATCACCATCAGGTACAGATTTCCACTGCTGAGAATGGACGATCTGATGGATTGCCTAAGCAGGGCAAACTATTTTTCAAAAATTGATCTCAAGAGCGGATATCATCAGATCCGGATGAGAGAGGGAGATGAATGGAAGATGGCATTCAAAACAAACGAGGGTTTGTACGAATGGTTGGTCATGCCGTTTGGTTTGACAAACGCGCCAAGCACATTTATGCGGCTGATGAATGAAGTCCTACGGGAATTCATTGGCAAATTTGTAGTTGTATACCTGGATGACATATTAATTTTCAGTAAGACCAAGGCTGAACACTTGAAGCATTTAGCCACTATGATGAAAAGATTACAGCAAGAGAAACTGCTGATTAATTTGAAGAAATGTTCATTTATGAAAACAGAACTCATTTATTTGGGTTTTGTGATTTCGACGAATGAATTGAAGATGGATCCTGAGAAGGTTGAAGTAATCAGGAATTGGACATCACCGAGGAATGTTTTCGAGGTGAGGAGCTTCCATGGACTGGCTAGTTTCTATAGGAAGTTCATTCAAAATTTCAGCGGAATTAGCGCAGCAATGATGGATACCGTGAAGAAATGACATAAAGTTTTTCATTGGACAGTGGAGGCCGAAAGGAGCTTCAATCTGTTGAAGCGAAAGATAACAGAGCAACCGGTGTTAGTGTTGCCTGATTTTCGGAAAACCTTCCAGGTGAAGTGTGATGCCAGTGGGTATGCTGTTGGAGGGGTCTTGAGTCAGGATGACAGACCCGTGGCATACTATAGCGAGAAACTGGACGATGCAAAATTGAAATACTCCACGTACGATAAAGAGTTCTATGCCATCATTCAGGCATTGAAGAAGTGGAGGCATTATTTGATACCCAAGGAGTTCGTGTTATACAGCGACAACCATGCATTACAGTTTGTAAGTCAGCAGGAGAAGCTGAATCAAAAGCATGCGAAGTGGGTGGAATACATGCAGAATTTCACATTTGTCATCAAGCACATTTTGGGGACTGCTAACAAAGTAGCAGACGCTTTGAGTAGAAAAAGTTTATTGCTGCAGGAATTCAGGGTCAAGACCTTGGGTTTTGAAAACCTCAAAGACATGTATGCAGGTGATGCAGATTTTGGAGAAGCCTATGAAGCGGCAGAGAATCCAGTTCTCAGGGATCGGAGCCCATGGATAGATTTCATGATCCAGGAAGGATTGTTGTTTCGGGGCAATCAACTGTGTATTCCAGATTGCTCTATGAGGGAGAATTTGGTGCGAGAAAAACACAGCGGTGGCTTAGCAGGTCATTTTGGGCATGACAAAACATTCGCCAAGCTGAGCGAATCGTACTTTTGGCCAAGCATGCGTGCAGATGTAAAAATATTTGTTGACCGATGCAGGATTTGTCAACACGTGAAGGGAAGAAAGCAGAACATAGGGTTCTATTAGCCGTTGCCCATACCCGAGAGGCCATGGGAAGCCATTAGTATGGATTTTGTTTTAGGTTTGCCGAGAACACAACGAGGAGTTGATTCCATTTTCGTGGTGGTGGACAGATTCTCGAAAATGGCACATTTTATTCCGTGTCATAAGACCAGCGATGCAACCCACATCACCAACTTGTTTTTCAAAGAGATTGTCCGATTGCATGGATTGTCGAGAAGCATAGTCTCGGATCGGGATACAAAATTCATAGGTCACTTTTGGAGGACACTATGGAAGAAGCTAGGGACTAACCTGGCATTCAGTTCTGCTTACCATCCGTAGACAAATGGGCAGACCGAAGTGGTCAACAGAAGCTTAGGAGATTTATTAAGGAGCCTGGTGGCAGAGCACCACAGCAGCTGGGATCAGATCCTACCACAGGCATAATTTGCGTACAACGATTCGGTGAATCGGAGTACAGGTAAGAGCCCGTTTCAAATTTTGTATGGGACACAGCCGAGAGGAGTTTCTAAGCTCAGGGAGTCAAAACAGGCTGAAACTAGCAGCGCTCGTGCTGAAGAGTTCGTTGAGGCGATGCAAGAACTTCACACGCAGGTGAAACAACGACTGCAGAAGGCGAATCAAGAGTATAAGCGCAGAGCCGACCAAAGGAAGAGACAACTTCAGTTCGAAGTTGGTGACATGGTTCTGGCGCACTTGAGAAAGGAAAGATTCCCAAAGGGAACGTATAACAAACTCAAGATGAAGAAGATCGGGCCGTGCAGAGTCCTGAGAAAGTTCGGAGAGAACGCTTATGAGCTTGAGTTGCCAGAGGGCATCGGGATATCTCCGATTTTCAATATTTCGGACTTATACCCATATAAGGCCAAGGAAGCAGACACTGGGACTGAGGAACCAATGGTCGAGTGGCAGAAACAATTACCAGTTGCACAGAAACCGCAGATGGAGTGCATACTAGAAAATCGAGTGGGAAAGAAGACCAGGAGAAAGCAGTATTTTGAATACCTAGTGAAGTGGAAGAACCACCCAGTGGAAGATGCCAGCTGGGAAACTGAAGCCACAATACAAAAGCATGGGCAGACTGTGCAGAATCTCATGAGCAGGATCCCATGAAATTTTCTAAGCCGAGGAGTATGATGCAGGAGCATCGCTCACTCATCAAGCGAGCCAACGCGTGGAGAGAGAGACCGCTGGACAAACCAGCAAATCACTTTTTGAATATTACCTTGATAATGGCTGCGCCAAACATTAATATGGTGATGTGATGAAGCGCACTTGTATATTGTAACGGACCTTGAGCAGATAATCTCTCGTCCTTAGGTAGCTGAGGCATTTATTTAGATTTAATGCAAGTAGATAAGTTAATTAAGTCTAGATTAGACAGTTTTGGCTTTCGAGAGGGAAAACGGAATATAGGCACCCTCCTTTGTATTATTGATTATTGCCATTCAGACTATTAAGATTTTTTTTTTAGCATTAGCATTCAGGAACAAGAGGCCATAAGCAGAGAACTGGTGAAGAATCCCCATGTACAGATATTGAATTAATAGGAAAGCTTTGATTCAGTTCCATGGCTGTGATTATTCTCTGTGTGTTGTTGATATTATGATGTTGCATATTTGCTTCTTGTTTTGCCT
>ML797109.1:218291-234464 GCA_009831015.1 Picea engelmannii
TTGCAGGAATTTTTATTTCTCAAGAAAAATATTTGAAAGAGATATTGAAGAAATTTCAGATGGAAGATTCCTCTACAGTCAGCACACCTATGGTGGTTGGTTGCAAGCTGAGTAAAGATGATATCTCAACTGATGTTGATCAAAGAACATATCGCTCTATGATAGGCAGTCTTTTGTACATCACAGCATCATGTCCTGATATAATGCAAGCTGTTGGAATGGTAGGTTGTTTTCAATCTTCTCCTAAACAAAGTCATTTGGTAGCTATCAAAAGGATATTTAAATACTTGAAGGGAACAATGACTTATGGTCTGTGGTATCCTAGAAATCAAAATTTCCAGTTAACTGCTTATTCATATGCAGATTGGGCAAACTGTGTTGATGAGAGAAAAAACACCAGTGGAGGAGCATTTTTTCTGGGTGACTCATTAGTTGCATCGCTTAGTAAGAAGCAAGGATCTATTTCATTATCCACTATAGAGGCAGAATACATTGTTGCTGCTACTTGTTGCACACAAATCTTATGGATGATACAAACTCTTGCAAATCTGAAGGTAACTTACACTGATCCTATTCCAATTCATTGTGATAACACAACTGTCATTAGTGTCTCCAAGAATCCTGTTCTTCATTCCAAGACTAAGCATATTCCAATCAAGTACCATTTTCTCTGAGAACAAGTTACAAACAGAATTGTTCAGCTGAATTATATTCCTTCCAAAGAACAGATTGTTGATATCTTTACTAAACCATTAGCAGCAACCCCTTTTGGATACCTTCATCAAAAGTTGGGGGTTATAATCTCTGGTGTTTAATCTGTTCACCTAGTCAGGGGGAGTACTTATTGAATATCTGGTGTATTCCCAAGATGCTTATAGTCGACAGAGGGAGTATGTTTTTGCAACAGATCAGGGGAAGAATGTTTCTTTTTTTACATTGATGTCAAAGGGGGAGAAAACAATAGTGAAGATGACATGAGAACAATACATGTGGGTGCTTGTGTTGCCATCAATGCCAAAGGGGGAGATTGTTGGAAAATATTTAACAGCAGACAGTTAACAGACAGTGAATGCTTGTCATTGATGGCAACAATGAAGATGACATGAGAACAAAAAGTTTGTAATTGACAGGCAAACAGAAGATAAGTACAGAGAGGTGAATGATCGAAAGCAGTGAAAGATCGAAGGCAGCGAATGATCGAAGGCAGGGAATGATCGAAAGCAGTGCATGAGTGAAAGTTTGAGAAGAAGAATCTTTGATCGTTGAAGAGGGAGACAGATCTCAGCCATCAGATCCGAGCGCAGGGTCCGACCACCATTGGATCGAGGAGAAACTACACGGTCTTTAAAGAGCAAGGAGAAGAGGGCATAATCGCAATATGAAAAATCGCGATGAAATCTGAGTCGTCAGATCTAGCTTTGATCTGGACCATTGATTCTCTTCATGACGTATCGAGGATCAGGACTTTGAAGTGACAAAAACACTTGACAACAAGAACCCTGAAATCGCGATATGCGATTTCGCGATTTAATCACAGTCGCTGAATAGAGATCAGATCTGGACCATAGACGTTACTCCATATCGGAGTTTCGGGGATCGCGACATCAAGAGGAATAGAAAACAAGGCAACAAGAATGCCGAAATCGCGATATGCAATATCGCGATTCAATCATAGCCGTCAAGTCAAGCTCAGATATGGACCGTTGATCTTATACCATATCGGAGTTTCACGAATCAGGATATGGTAAGGCATGCAACATGAATGTTGATTTCGCGATATGTGATATCGCGACTCAATCGTAGCCATTGAGTCAATATCGTACCTGGACTGTTGATCTAACTCCGTGTCGGAGTTTTGCGAATCGCGACTCCAAAAGGAAAAGAAACAAGTGCAACAGGAATCCCAATTTCGCGATATGCGATATCGCGATTCAATCGCAGTCGTCAAGACAAGATCCAATCTGGACTGTTGATCTAATCCCTTATCAGAGTTTCACGAATCGCGATATGGAGAGGCAGAAGAAACTATGCAACATTTACGAATTCGCGATATGCGAAATCGTGAAAGTGCCTTTCACATAAAGCCTTGGTCACAGCCCTTGGTCACGTGAAGAGAAGGAGTTAGTCCAGATAAGCTCCAATTCGGAGTTTCGGAGAGCGCGATGTGAAAGTGTCAAGAAACTTGGGCAAAGGAATGCTGAAATGTCGAAACCCAAATTAAAGGCAAGATTTATGGAAGTCATCCTATGGTGCGGATAAGACTTGAATGAGATCTAAGGGTTACTGTTTCTTCACACACAGGTAACTCATCAGTTACGATTCTGCTAAACAAAACGGATTCTTGATTGTGAATCAGTTATCATTTCAGTTGCTAAGACAGGTGTCCTTGGTCTACCTATTGGAAGGTGAAGTGGAACTGTCAAGGTTGTGTGTATAAAAGAAAATGAGAGAGACGGAATTACGTTGGCTATTCTGGAGGAAAAAGAATGAAACTGTAAGAAAGGAAAAAGGAGAGGATGTGCAGAATGAAATTGAACATATGTGCAGAGTTAGATTAAATACAGAGAAGAATAACAAAGCAAGTTGAAGCATAGCAGAATGTCAGAAAAATTTGATGCAGAGCAGACCTGCTGAACAGACAGAGGAAGAGAAGAATCGCAGAATTGTTTGAAGAAGATCAGACTTATAGAATAGAAAAAGACTGGTAAGAATTGATTTATCTGTGTAGTTGTCTGTGTATTCATTCTTAAATATCTAAGGGTGGTTGGGAGGTGCTTGGGAGGACTGTTGTCCTCATAAGTTCAAGTGGGTGCTTGAACACAGGAAGTTGTAGCTTCCATCTGGTTGTAGCCAGAGAAACCAGGGTGGCAGGGTGGTGCTAGGGAGAACAAGTGTTCTCTGTTATACAGGTTGGAGCCTGTGTAACGGGAAGTTGGTGCTTCCATCCAGTTGGTGCTGGAATATTCAGGGAGTTGGTGCTTCCTTCTAGTGGGTGCTAGAGAAACCAGAGAGTTGGTGCTCTCAAACAAGTTGCAGCTTGTAAAACAGAGGTTGCATCCTCACATTGAGTTGGTGCTCAATTATAGATGATGTACATAAATTAAAAGACTGCCTATCATTTCGAAGAAGAAGAGGTTTTCTCCCTTTATGGGTTTCCTCGTGAAAAATCTGTCTCTGTGTATACTTTATGTGTGACTGTTGTTCTTTACCTTTACTGTCCATATGTTGTATATTGTTGATGACCACATGAGTAAATTTTAATAATGTTTTTAACATAATTAACATTTTTTAAGCTCACATACAACTGATTCACCCCCCCTCTCAGTTGTATTAATAATTTCAACATAATAAACCAAAATTACAAAAATCGTCGGAATGCCACGGAACCAAGAGCAGACTGTGCAGAAATGATCCTGATGATGAAAGATGGTGAATGGAATAGCCTAGGCCCCATATAACTTCTCCAAATTTCTTGATCTCATTGTTAACCTCATTTTACTCCTCTGACCAGGATGACAGAAACTCACAAGGTCACCTCTAACTGTAGAGCAAGGAAATCCAAAAATGGGAACATTACAGTCTTGCCTTCCCAAATATTGTTTGTCCTCAAGAAATTCCACCACAACATAATGCTCCACCGATTGAATCATACTGGAAATGAAAATGATACTAGGGTCCCAAACCACCTTGGAAAATGTGAAGCATCCTCTGCTCAATGTGTGGTCCAGCAGGGCACTGACATAGGAAACCTTGTAAATACTATCAATAAGTAGAACATATCGATACGAAAACAACTTGATCAACCCCTCGAGGAACTTCTCTACTAAGGAACCAATCTCATGAAATAAAAAAAGGATCCTCGCCCCTCTGCCAGCTGCTGAATAGTTTAATACTGAAATATCAGGGTCCTAAGCTAATCTCATAAATTGACCACCATGTTGATGTTGCGCTACTCTGATCATAATCATCTGACATTCATGTCCAGTCTCCATCCTCCTCTCGTGGAAATCCAAGATGAAATACCAATAAGGGTTGAACCTACCATTCTAAATAGTGCCCTGCATAAGCATCTAGGTGAAGTCATAGTCTGCAAATCCACTATCATACTCAATATCGAATATCAAAAAAGGAAGTCTATCCTAATTACTGGCAATGAATCTAAGCTTCTATTGGAATCTATTGATCTCCCCACTAGATAACTCTATCATCTCCAAAGGAATCATTGGAAAGTGCATAAACTAGTGAATCATTGCATAAATATTATCTGTTCATTATTCCCTCAACATACCTATGATGCAATATATCAACATGCTCTCCCAATATCACTCATAAATGGGCAAGGACTACAACAACCTTGCTAGATGAGTGTTCTCTAGCCAACTCTACTCACAATCTGTTCGTTCCCCCATTTCATCCTCAAAGTTCCTCCCTGCAAACCTCTCTCTGACCTACCGGTATGACGTGAAGCATATTCTAATCATATCATTGATCTGCAAGGCGCTAACGCAAGAGTCCCCCTAACTGCCTCTAATAATCCAAGAAATCATAAGTTGCATAGACTCGGACAACTCCTCAAAATACCACTCCTCCAAGAAATCAATACTAAGCATCCCAAAAGTAAACTCCGGAAAGTGAAAATTGGCCATCTCATATGTATCAGTTGTCGAGTTGTCAAACACTGCAGTACTAGGATCCCAAGCTAATATTTGAGATGAACTATCGGGTTGTGGCTAAATCCATCTGATCATGGTCATCTGATCACCATGCTTAGATAACACTCTACTCTCCTGGACCCCCAAGATGAGATCCCTGAAAGGACTGAACTCACCCTCCTAGATCATGTCTCACCAAAATATCTTAGTGAAGTCGAAGTCTTAGAACCTGCAGATTGACTAGATCCTGGGTATCGTGAGAGAAACCCTATCTCGCCAAAGATCAACAACTCCTCTCACAACATCCCCACAATGACGTAGTCCAATCACTAACACAATCCTTTCGATCATCCTCATCATCTGAAGAAGTCTATCACTCTGAAGAATGTCAAGATCCCAACAAATTGGGAGTATGCCACTCCCAATGCCTGCTTAAATCTTTGTGAATCGATCCAATAGAGTCTGTATCTCCTGCTGTGCATTTTTCGCACTAGTCACATGGCCCCAATGAAAATCCTTTTTCATGGCCACAATGCCACCTGTATCATCCTCATGTGTCATTTTGTGTATAAGGAGGGCATCAAATAATAATAATAGATGCCTCTGCCACACTCTACAAGACTTGGAAATTACTAGTGTGTTGGTCAACCCTAGGGGTATGACCAAGAGATCGTAATGAAGTCTGGTAGTAGACATATGCCTATCCTACTCCCTCACCCTCATCTAATGATATCCTAGATGAAGTTCTCTCATCAATGGATATGTCGTTACATGAGGCAATCCCATCCACTTACCGATCATGGGAAACCTCAACCTAATGGTGTGCTCGAAAAATCTGTCGAGAGGTTTCCCTGGTAGAAACACTCCCAAAACACCATTGTGCACTCTTGTGTGCCAATGAATACCTCTATACACTACTATCAATTATTGAAGCATATTGTACCATCCTGTATCTTGTAGGTGCTATTGTATCGATCACTCTACTAATCCAACCTAAACCTATTCCCTAGAGCATGCCCATGTTTTGCATATACCTTTCCACCCAATCCATGGATGCATATACTTATTTGAGACCTGGTTTGCATGAAATATTCTCAACTATATCCTTCATAGCTAATCCTTGAGCCTTTAGTGGGATCTCCAAAGGAACCGACTTAAGATTCCCACAATGCAAAATATACACATGGTCAAAACCCTCTATGTCAAACATCTCCTCAAGCACCTTCAACTCTTAATGCTCCTCGTGTGGAATTTTCATGAGAGGCTCCTTCCTCGAATCATGAGTGCCACTCTTGCCCTCATGTTTCATGGCTGTCAATGATGATGGAGTCTTTGTTGTTTTCAATTATGGAGAGCGTTTCAAATGCAGCTGGTAACAATGCTCCTCAACCTCCCTTTCCTTGTCCTCAGGGAACTTAAGAGAAAGGTCCATATCCATGAACAGTTGCAAGTATTCAAATTTTACCTGCTCTAGTGATTTTTTGATGATGCGTAATTGGTTACTAGTGTCCCCACCTACACCTCCCCTTAGTCTCTCATCCAACTAGGTTTTCCACATAAGGTCTTCAATAAATTTATGAGCACCATATGCCCTCATCAACATTTTCACAATTTGCTCCTTGTGACCAATAATCAGTTCTAAAATTCACACAATGTCATGTCATCAACATGGTGTGGGATGTCACACAAGGGACCAACTAAATCACTTGACGATATTGTGAAAAAATGGGACCCGCTTGGACTATCCTCCTCATAAACGATTTTTGATTTGTTCTTGTCCACCAAATCATCCTCTTCATTGCATAGCTCTGAACCTTTGTCATGTGCTGGTACAATTATGGTTGCATCATCATACATGTCATAAGGTATTAAATCCACATCATGGTTAGGTGCTAGCACATCCTCTTCATCAAGCATCATATCCATCCAACACATTGTTTTCATCGGCCTCATCGGTTGGCTCCAATGGTGTATCACAGGTTCTTGTTTAATCTTCCTCTACGCACATATCCTCAACATGGCTAGATGCATGCTTCTCCACCTTTCCTTCATTCTCATTTCTATTTAAGTTATGCATTGTGTCTTTAAAGAAATCCTTGTCCACATTCTTGGGCCAACATCCATACATAGATTTTAAAAGGAAAATTTGCACAGATCTCCTCAGCCAACGTTAGATAGTCCTGGTAGTGGTAAGGAATTTTTTAATTGTTTCTATCCTCCTTGATATTTTAGCCACAGGATTCGGATATTTCTCCATATCCCTTAACCACATGATTGCAACCCCTACTACCATCCTTTCTTACACCTGTGTGTACAAAATTTGATTTTCTTCCCACTGTTTCCCCTCAAGATGGAAAGATATCCAACTCTCATACCATTGTAATATCCCTCAACAAAGTTGTGCTAGAATATTGTGATTGATGTCAAATATATTTCTCTAGTTTATGCTTTTTCTAAATGGTTTGCATTACATATGTTATTATGTTGATTGAGTGCTTTCTAAAAATAGTTTGCATGTATTTTTCTGGTGGGCACTTCATCAAACATATTGCATAACATTCAATTACACATAAGACTTATAGTATCCCTAGCATCCGATTGTTGGTCTATGCCACACAAAAAAAAAAATCGAATTGTATACAAAATTTAAAACATACAAATACTTTGCAAATACACAGATTCATACAGAATAATAATGGAAATACACATGCAACACACACAAGAAAAACCCATAAAAAAATGCATAAATAATAATGCAAGTACCCATTTAATTGCATTTAGAGATTATGAATATCTATCGTGAACAAGAATTAGGTCAATGCATGGATCAAGAGTCCCTTTCCCTATGTATAAATGGTCTCCATTGCATTGGAAGTAGAAATTTGTTTCTTTTAGGCAATGGAGGTTAATTTTGATGCATAAAATTTTTGAGTGTTATCCACAAAGCAATTTTTTTCTCACTTGCTCAAATGTGAAATACTTGGACTGTGCAAGGGACTAACTTGATTTGGAAATGTAGAATATTTATATAGCCTTGTGTATGTGTGTCGATTCATTTGATTTATGGCTTGGTCAAAAGGAGCTATTGTATTGAACTTATGATCAATGTCAATTCGAGGATCCAACAAAGTTGTGCTTTGCTCAAGAAAAGGACGATTGTAAGGCTATAATAACTCAACATTTAAATTAGATGTTTGATTTTTTTAGGAATATAAATTTCATGAGTAATAGGAATTATGTCAATGATATTCATATAGGGTGTTAGTAATGGTAGACTACCAAGTGGTTGTGTTGCATCGCACTAGGTTGACTAGATCCAGATCAGTGCACAACTAGCAATGGAATATCTACCATGGAGCTAAGCTTCTAATCCAATCTTAATATACTATTTGAGTGCCTACTCTAATGAGATAGTGATATATGTAATGTGAAATAAGATACAACCCCATCTAAAAACAAGTCCATGATAATCTTGTCCAAAATGTCAATGGGATCAAACATGAATAATTTTATAATGAAATGTGTTGTAGCATGTTGGGGGAATCTTAGGTAGAACAGTTGAAAAATACAGTGAAGAAGAAGTTATATAGTTTTGTCACAACACTCATGAGGTCCTCCTACATAGTAAATAGTAGTGGGGGATTAAGAGGAATCACTTCTTAGTTCTATTCTCGTTGAAATGTAATGAAATTTCCTATTAATTTCCACTATGAACCTCAATAAGTGTGTGGGGTTAAATATATGCACTAATTTACCATCATTAAATTATCAACCGAGGCTTGTAAGCTTCGAGGTGCAGGCACAGTATGTGCAGGATTGGAGTTAGTCTAGCCTACTCTAAATCCAACAAACACACTTCAAAATGGAATGAATGAAAGAAAAGTTGGTATTAAAATCAAAGTGTAGGAATCCAAAGTACAATAAATGAGATCAAGTACGGGAAATAAACGAAACTACAAGAAAACCAAATTAAAACAAACTAGATTAAAAGATAAGGAAGGCAATCTGAAAGCAAATGCAGAATTTACCCAAACTGGCATTCAAATCAGTCAGTTGGATGAGGTTACTCAAACCCTCATGTATGTGGGCTACTGACCTAAAGTGGAATTTAACAGCTTTAAGAACAAATCCCCAAAACTCCTAATTATCCCTATATCGACAAATTAGTGTAACATAAAGAACACGCTTCATAAACTTGTCCTCAAGAAAAGATACACATGGAAATGAAAGTGAAGTCAATGTTGATATGGAATTAATTTTGTTTTATGTACAAAAATGAATGTGTTAGTACGGGATTTAAGTACAAGAATGAGATTTCTTTGTATGGGTCTTCCATTTAATGTTGTGTATGAAGAACTTACAATATGCAACAATATACATGTATACTTGATAAAAACAACACACAATATATTATTAACACAATGACAACATATATGAAACAACAAGACATTAATTACACAAGAATATAAGAAACCACACACATATATTTATTAACAAAACAATATAATAGTAATTAACAATTTAACATTACGTAACAACAACATAATTAACTCACAATATAATTAACAATCTAACAATAACAATAAAATAACAATTATCAAAATAAAAATTATAATTATATATATATATACAACTCACAAAATTATTTATTTAACACAATGTAAAATATAAAGAAACAAAACAAAAAGGAAACACATATAACAATATCAAAATGAAACAATATAAAAAAAGAAAACAATATAAACAAATATAAGGAAACCATACAACATATTATAGTACCAAAACAAAACAATATAAAAATATATAAAGAAACAAAATAATCCCATAACGGAACAACATGTAACGCTTGCAATGTGATATAAAACAATGGAGATAGTAAATAACAATGGAGACAGTAAATATATGGCACGGAAAAATGATACTAAGAGGTCGTTGAACAATACACAACTTTATATTATGAAGCCATCAGCGTGAAGGGAGTGGATTGGAGGTGTGAGCAGAGGAGTGCTCAAGTAATGATAGAATGATGAGCAATATGAATAGATGAGTATGCAAAATGGGTGATCTAAAGGCAGAAAACATCCCTCGTATGGTGATTTATCCTTGAATGGTCTAATGTGTAAAATGTACAGTTCAGAAAACAAGGAACAAATGAGAGCACGTGGAAATTTTTAGTGCAATTCAATTATAATTTCGAAGGACAATCTTGTTCTGCAAACAACCACAAAATCAAAGCAAAGAAAGGGATGAAACACACTACAATCTAGTTACAGTTGTAAAAGAGACAAGCTACTGTTAAAATGTAAAAGACAAACTACAGTGAAATACATTACAGGGTAATTGAATAGAACAGTCGTGGGTCGAGTTGGTGGGCCCTCCCAACCAACATCACCCTTCCTAGGAAGCTACAGAATCACGAATAGTTCATGCCACAATCGATTCTCAAAAGTACCAACCTATCATTGCATTGAAATAAGTCTCAAATATACATCACATGTAGATATCACTACTCCAAAAATCAAACAGATCAAAGATTAGAACAATAAACTCAGAATTGGATTGCCCTAACTCTATCATTGCCCTTTGAATTTATACAAATGCCCATCAAACTAATTCCCAAGACTAGTTGATTGCAGGCATTTAACACATAAAAATTTCTTATTCATCTTTGGAAGATTACGATTTAGGAGAACATATTGATAACCCTACAAAAAGATAATTAATAAATATGAGAAATTATTCTGGCCACATGGAATTTTTTTCTCAACCCTTTGACTACGGGTCGGAGCTTTGGGGATGAAAATCTAGACGCAAACTAAATCTAAGCGCAATTGTGAAAATATTAGTTAAAGAACCATCCATACATCTCGAACCTTGCCTTTGTTTGGAAAACAACCCACCTGAACACCAAATTATCATGCTCGGAACAAAACCCATGTTCTGGACTCTTCATATTCTTCTTTATTTGCACAAAAATCGAGGCCAAAATTAACTATCTAGAACTTTTATTAAGTTGGTTGAATTATTCCCCCTTAGCTAGAGGTCCACACATGCGACCTGGGTGGATTTGGAAACAAGTGTTTGTATGCCGGCGTCACTGCGGAGAAAACCCATGTTTCTGATTTTTGCCTCAAAGCACGTGATTATGCTAAACAAAGACATGTACCGGAATGACAATATTGGTGCGGAAATGTTGAACTGTTGTTATGGTACAAGAATATTGATTGTGTTAGTACAAGAATCACACTTCAAAAACTGTCATAAGTAAACCATGATATAATCATCTTTTAACCATTAAAAATATAGAAAAGATGGTGTATTAACCACACTAGATAAAATGACAAATGATGGCATTTAATTAGGGTTTATGGTGTGTATTAACAACGAAATGCAGGAAAAGGTGTAATAATAAATGTTTTTGTATAGCGGAAAACATGGCAAAAGTGGAGCTCAACAAAGTGCAATAAAATTTTGGGGTGTTAGTGGTGGATATTAATTTATTCATGATAGCTTCATACAAAACATTGGTTAGGTAATCCACATAAGCCATTTACATGTGTGATTGACTAACTTATGGAAGTATGTGGTTGCAACCAGAAAGAGTGATTGAATAACTTATAAAAGTATGTGGTTGAAACCACAAAGAGATTTAGTTTTCACTTTACCTTGAAAACATAGAACAATCTACCCTCGATTGACTACATTCTCTACATAACACTTACTTTGAGAATATGTTAGTTGTTAGCAGTCATAATGATGATAATACAATCAAATTTAATCATTAGAGCTAGTGGAAGCATCACCTCGGTCCACTATGAGATCCCATTGCTGATGTCAAGAAATTTGGAGTTAAGTTAGCACAATAACATACTACATGACTTGATCTATTGGTGATGCCACATAGATGACTTGTTGAATAAGGATCAATCACATATTGTATATTAGGTGTGGGTCATAGTTGATATGGTCATGAAAAGGAATAAAAATAACTTGTGACAAATATCGTTGAAAGTACCCATTTAATTGCATTTAGAGATTATGAATATCTATCGTGAACAAGAATTAGGTCAATGCATGGATCAAGGGTCCCTGTCCCTAAGTAGAAATGGTCTCCATTGCATTGGAAGTAGAAATTTTTTTTCTGTAGGCAATGGAGGTTAATGTTGATGCATAAAATTTTAGTGTGTTATCCACAGAGCAATTTTTTATCTCACGTGCTCAAATGTGAAATACTTGGACTATGCAAGGGACTAATTGTTCATCCAATCTACCATTGAAAATTAGAACATATATTTTATTTATCAATCTGGAAATTCGTAGAACTTTGAAGCACGCCAATATATATGGATTTGTAGATCTAAACTAGTTTTGAAAAGGAATCACACTTGCATAAAAAAAAATTGTATAAAAAGAAGAATAAACATGCTCAACAAGACTTGTTTGTTGTAAATCAGAAAACACTAAACTCTCTTAGAAGAGGTCCTTTCGTAGTGTTCTAAAACATCTATCACCAATCAAGTTCATTAAGTATTAAAACACACTTGCATTGAGAATTTGGGAGCAAGGAAAGCCTAGAATAACTTAATAAGTCTTAATTGTTGCAGACAAGAGATCACTAAACTCCTTTACAAGAGACTCCTTCATAATGTTCCACAAGATTTGTCAACAATTCATATTTCTTAAGTATTCTTACTTAACACAATAAAGTAAATGACTGAAATGAGCTACAATGATGCTTTAAAAAAGTAACAACAACTATTCTAGTATGGCCATAACATTATGAACTAATATTCATGTGACTTGGTCATTATTTCCTAAAAATGAAAGAGACATATGAGAAATAAATGTATATAAAGAAATATACCAGCATCCATATCAGAAATGCACAGTGAAGAAAACGGTGTACAAGCTTGACAATGGGATCCCTCCAATGATTTTCTTATACACTTTAAAGTAAGATCAGATAAAATAAATATGCTAATAGCATGAACTAATAAATGAACTAATTCAAAACATTTGCACAGGTTTGATCCAAAAGCTCCAAGTCTGAAATTTTATAAATGAAAAATAGAGATGCATTTCCATCAGGGATGATTTTAAGGATGGAAATTTATTTAAAATGCAGAAACCTTGGTGAATCTTACTAATCCTTCATAGGCCAACTATAAAATGTTTAGCGATATTTTTGTAAAAATATTCAAATTTCTAAGGATTTTATATAGTTTGTATAAAATTTTGGCGATTTTTAAGGTAAAATAAATTTAACCTATAAAATTTGGGTGAAATATTTTTAGAATAGTAAATATGTTTTTGGGAAAACCCATGGAAAATTAGCCCATGAGTGAAATTTAGCCCCTAAAATCATCCTTGATTTCCATCCATGTCTTGGGGTATTTATACAAAATGTATGTAACCAAAAATACTATAATTACTCCTAAGATCCATTATTTACTCTAGGAGGGTCAAATCCATCCTCATGATCCACAAAATTAGAGGAAGTCCCAAGAAATCCCAAATATTCCTTGATTTTTTCCAAAAACAAGGGTTTTTCCTACATAAGTGGCTTAGTTTGACCATCATTGACTTCACACGTGTTGAGCCTCTTTATGGAAGGGAATAGGTATGTGTCCATCCATGGACATCAAGGATTAAGCCACATGTCTCATAATTCACATAGCTATCCTGCAAGTATATAAACCACGAAGTTATTACGAGAAGTTACAACTTCCTATAATTTATGTTAAAAATTTATCTTTAATGCCTAATTTTTGTCTAAATTTCAGAAAATAAAAGAAATGAAAAAAGAAACTTATTTTTCACATTTAGATGTAAAAATGGTGATGGAATGAATAATGGGAATGTTTTAAATATGTCAAAATAAGGAAAAGTAAGGCTAAAAAGTATCTATCAGAAGTACCCAACACTAACTTGATTTGACAATGTAGAATATTTGTATAGCCTTGTGTATGTGTGTCGATTCATTTGATCTATGACTTGGTCAAAAGGAGCTAGTGTATTTAACTTATGATCAATGTCAATTCGAGGATCCAACGAAGTTGTGCTTTGCTCAAGCAAAGGAGGATTGTAAGGCTATAAGAGCTCAACATTTAAATTAGATGTCTGATTTGTTTAGGAATATAAATGTCATGAGTAATCGAAATTATGTCAATGATTTTTGTATAGGTTGTTAGTAATAGTAGACTACCAAGTGGTTGTGTTTCATCACATTAGGTTCCCTAGATCTAGATGAGTGCACAAGTAGCAATGCAATATCTAGCATGGAGGTAAGCTTCTAATCCAATTTTAATATACTAGTTGAGTGCCTACTCTAATGAGATAGTGATATATGTAATGTGCACTAAGAGACAACCCCATCTAAGGACAAGTCCATGATAATCTTGTCCAAAATTTCAATGGGATCAAGCATGAATAATTTCATAATGAACTAGGTTGTAGTATGTTGGAGGCATCTTAGGTACAACGATTGAAAACTATAGTGAAGAAGAAGTTATATATTTTTTTCGCAACACTAGTGAGGTCCTCCTACATAGTAAATAGCAGTGGGGGCTTAAGAGGAATCACTTCTTAGTTCTATTCTCACTGAAATGTAATGAAAGTTCCTACTAATTTCCACTATGAACCTCAAGAAGTGCAATAAAATTTTGGGGTTTTAGTGGTGGATATTAGTTTAGTCATGATAGCTTCATACAATACATTGGTTAGGTAGTCCACATAATCCATTTACATGTGTGATTGACTAACTTATGGAAGTATGTGGTTGCAACCAGAAAGAGTGATTGACTAACTTATAAACATATATGGTGGGAACCACAATGAGATTTAGTTTTCAATTTACCTTGAAAACATAGAACAATCTACCCTTGAGAGAATGTTGTTGATATTATTTTTTTAATATGGTTGCTTTTCACGGTCCATGCAAGGGGCCCCATATCATCGTGATTATTTCAAGTGACTACAAGACTAGTAAGAGGTCATGTGTGGTGTATGAGTAGTTATGATTATCCTTGAAGGCCTAAAAGCCTCCTATAGGTCCTAACATAATTGTTTCCTCCTATGACCATGTATATATCCTCATGAGCCATGTTCGTATTGTCAAAACATCGAATTTTCATTATGTAAGTTGTAGGTTAGAGATCACAACTCCCTCTAAAAAAAATTATGTTTATGTTTGTAGTTTAGAGTTATTAGGGCATAGTTGAATCCCTAGAATGTTTTTATTGCAAAGAATAGATGTTGAAATATGTTCTATGTGATGCATGCAGAATATCCTCTAATAGATACAGGTCATGCAAGATAATAGGTGCTAAATTAGGTGAATTTTATCCCCATTTAATGCCCCAAAATGATTACATACTAGGATTATACCTTCACCATCCCTCACAACTCCAAGTCTATACAACACTCTTGACTCTCCTTAAACTTGCAAGAGCTCTACCTAAAATAACATGGAGGAGACAAATAGAATGGAACCCCTACCTAGTTCTCCCCTCCTCCATAACAATCACACTATGGGCACACAATTCAAACATAAAAACATTTTTTAATTTTCATGAAGACATCCACTTACCATCCCATATGCATCCCCATGCAACTAGTCCCCTTTTGTTAACGTAACTAATATTTCATTAAGTTATGCACATAACATTAGTATTTTTTATTTGTAAATAATTTATTTTCCCTAGTTTCTATGAAAGTACAAAACTTCCACTTCTATAATCATGAAAATCACTCAAAATGAAAATATCATTACACTAGTAATATTATGCACGTGAGGGCATTACTCATGTGGCCACCATGATTAAATATTTCATTTGCACTACTAAAAAAACATAGTGAACATTATGCTCCTATATTCTCTCGATAATATTTATTGAAATTCCTAATATCAAACATGCACACAATCATGCATAAAATCATCTCACTCATAGCGGTGTACTTTCTTCATTCATCTTTAACACTCTTCTAGAGTCATACCATTCTGAGCCACAAAGTAACCAGTCATACCATTCTGAGCCACAAAGTAACCACCCCTGGCCCTTGAATTATCTTTCTCTCTATGGAATGATTTACTCTACTACAACTACTATATGAGTCACCCATATTGGTGTAATTATAGGATGCATTTAAAGTCCATCATCATGGCTTCAAGGTAATGAGAGTATAACTCCATCCATCTCCGTGATTTTTAGCATCTATTTGGAAATACTAACCCCTATCATTTGGAAGGTATGTTAACCCTCAGGCATCTTGAAAGGTTGTCCCCGTCATCCTAAATGGGCACTCCCAAGCATCTCAAAAGGTACACTAACCTCAATAATTTTGAAGGTATGTTAATCCCTATGAATCGAAAAATTTTGGCCCCAACCCCCTCACCAAGCATAAAAATTCCATCACCGTAGCTCCTGGGGAGGGAGAATATAACTCCATCATCTCCCTAACTTTCCACTCCTTCAAGAACCACTAGTATAGATTTAGTGATTGAGTTTATCTCCAATATATA
>ML797109.1:236692-280078 GCA_009831015.1 Picea engelmannii
TTTTACAATAAACTTCCTTACATCTCAATGTCCACAAGAATGATATAGTCAAAATTCAACAAAAATCTATCATTTTTAGTGTGATACAATCAATACATGCATAAAACATGGGAACATGGTGTTTCCTACCAAGTTTCCCAATATAAATTCAATAAAGATCAACATTGGTTTGGTGAATAATAAATGAAGTAAATAGTAAAGTATTATTTAAGAGTATTGTTGATCTATAGGCAACATTCACTACAAGGAAATAGGGTTTAATTAAGTCCCCTCTTCCATGTCTTCTCTAGCAGAGGTGGAGGGAAAAAGGTTTGGTGGGAAAAGTGCTTCAACATTGTCTAGGAACTAAATTAGGAACAATTTTTTCCCCATTTAGTACCCCAAACTGATTACTTTTTTTACCAATAGTCAGCACTAAATCTAGTGCTAATGGCACCCAATTTAGTGTCGAATATTCAAACAAAACGAAAAACTAAAAAAAAAATGCCGCAATTTATTTGTGTTATAATTTGTCACCTCAGGTCGCGCAACATTTAAAATTGACAGTGAAAGATCATTAATAAATTTTTCAAAAAGATTTTTGGCTTTGCTTCGAATTGTTTGTTATTAAGTGGGTAACACCCTAGACAATCCCTTCTCTCTTATAGAGGTATGACACAGACGTAACTCTGTATCAGGGTGATACAATGGTGTTTATGTGGGATAATTTGTTGGTTTTGAGTCAATAGATGCTACCTATTATTCTTGGGAGGTAGTATCCTCACTTGTTCGAGTACTAGACCCCACCGATCTTGTAAAATGTCCAAATGATTGAATAATTTCAACAAATAATTATTATGGAAATATGGATTGAACAAATAAAATATCTAATTGATCAGACCCCTATTTATGGTGGGAAGAGATCTGTATGCACCCCTCCTCCCATTTTGTGTATTTCACTCAAAAACAATTGATTTCTAGGTGTGATTCGACCTCTAGTAGTCACGAAATCAATTTGTGCATGTCATTCACCCCCTACAAGAGACGGAAATCAAACCCCTATCCATCCATTTCAAACTACTATTGTTTATAACAATTAGATGGAAGGGAGCAAAATGTGTGAAGCAAAGAGAAGGGCTTTTCCATAGTCTAGAGGGAAAAAAATCACCCTAAGACACCAAAAAATGTCAAGCAGTAGAGGGAAACGAGCAAAGGGATCTGATTCTTTCTAGAATGAGGTATTTCATACTCTATTTATAGATTTGTACATGTTTCTATTTCTTGTTTGAATTTTATTTTTTAGTTTTTTATTTCAAAATTATAAAAGAATAAATTTCCTCTATATATAGGGTTTATTTTTTATATTTTTAAATTTAAAATAAGAATTTTATTGTACATATATAGGGACATGACAGTGAGAAACTAAAAGAGCCAATGGATTCTTTATTGGGGGTAGAAGCAGTGAAGAAACTAGAAGGTATAGACTTATTCATGCTTTCCAAATATGTGGAAGAACGATCTACTAAAGGCACTGAAATAGCCCAACCAAAGCAACCTTGTTAAAGGGAATCAATTGATTCCCCATCAACTCATATATCGTGAAAAAGGTCAAGGACAAAATCAATCACAATAACCTCTATGAATGTGGAATAGGGAGCATATACTTCCAATGTCTCGGCCACTCTTAGGTCACAAATTTCTTCCACGACCAGTACATGTTATGCATGTTGCATTGGTACATATGAAACCAAGGTAGAATATAATGTTGTCTCTAGGAATATCAGAATGGAAGATGTTGGGTAAGAGTTCATGTGTAGGTTGAAGGAAAAATCCCTTCAACGCTTAAAATAGAATATACATCTTCCATTCTCAAAGATACCCATGCACCTTCAAAAACTAGTCATGCATGACATGGAGACTGAATTTGGGAAAGGTTGCTCAGTAAAGCAGATAAAAAAACAAATGACTCAAAATTGCAAGATATTTCGTTGCAACCAAATGAAAAAGATAAAAGGAATTCCTCTCAAGCTAAGGAACAAATTAAGAGTGCCAATTGATGTAAGTCTGAAAGTATGGAAAGATATATTGAAAGCATATGATAGAGCGGATGCACGGAGGAAGTCTTGTGAGGAGAGCACACAAGTATTTGAATTTTCGACACTAGATTATTTCAAACTCATTAAACGATTTTAATATTTTACTAGTACATAATTAAATTGAATTAGTGTATGTTTCAAGACAAGGCCTCGAAGACCAAGCTTGCCAAATTTTATGCCACACATCACAGTGGCCAAATAGGTTTAGAAGCCTTAATATGGAAATTTGTAGGAGAAAAAATATGGTCATTATCCATCACAATTAAAATTCAAGATGATACAAGACAAAAAGTGGTATAATTTTGTTATCTAGATGGAGAATAAGGTATCATTAGTTGACTTTCAATAACTTAGTTGGATATTGTTATGTTAATATGTCAATTTGCATTCCTTGTGTTGAGTTGTTATTTATGTGTAGCTTCAGTTCTTTTGTGCTCCCATAGGTCATAGCACCCTTATAACTCACCATCTTTTCACTATGATCAAGTCCTTATAAATCAATATCCAATCATGGCTCTATCAAGTCCTTTTCCAAAAATCCTAGGCCAAAGGAGATATGCAAGACCATGTAAGACATAACCCATCGACAACAAACCAGATCTTTGTTGTGGCTTGAAAATGTATAGTGACTACATCTAGAGTGAAATACAAGAGTATAGCGAGCCACCAATGACAATACACAAGTATATCAATCCTCTAAGAACAAGACTCAAGTCATAGCGAGCCTCCAAGGACAAGACACAAGCCATATCGAACCTCCAAGGAAAACAAACAAGTCATAGCGAGCCTCCAAGGACAAGACACATGTTATAGTGAGTCTTCAATGAGCATGACAAAGACATAACAAACCCTAGAAGGAGAAAGAAAAAATGTAGCGAAATTCCCCATAAAAATGCAAAGAAAAACCAAGTGCGCAAGAGAAAGAGCAATATGTCACAATCACTAAAGGAGCTCATATATATATAGACATCCAACATGACTCTTACACAACTTTACATTATGGCGGAACTGCACTTCACATAACCAACTTCTAGCCTCAGTGGATATTATATTTAGGATTTTGCGCATTTATTGAGCCACCTAGGATTTATTCTCTACATAAACTTGGTTATCATCAAGATACATCCTTACTTTCCTATGTAAGACATCGAATTCTAAATAAAACTGGAGGTGCTCTTAGAGTTTCAAGTCATCCTTAATAGCATAGCCCCACATTGTGTACTTGATTTCTCTAATATTTTCATGCATCCTCACTTCCTCAAGAACTTCTTCATATTTGAATTTCTAAGTACATTTTTATTATTTCTCCAAGGCCACCTTAGCTCATACCTCCACTAGATTCTTCTCATTCTTGTCTATCCTTTCCCCTTTATTTTTAAGATTAAACTTTCTCTTTTCTACCATATTTTATGTGTTGGCCCCTTGTTGTGAGCTAACTTGGTTCTTAATTTCTAGTATTCAACTTATTTGAGCAATTCATTTATTCTTTATTTCATTTTTTATTCATTAGAAACTCCTATTTTAATATTATGATGGGAGTGGGGTGGGTTTGAGTGTTCTATGCCCTGAGAATATGAGACCTAAAAACCCTAATATCCTCCTATGCTTTATCCAGTTTGTCATTTAAAGCTAAGGAATTGATCTTTGCAACTTCCAAAATTTTCCACCCTTGCACTCAGGGACTTGATCTTGATATTGAGTGTAATGTGTTCACTATTAAAGAATCTAACCTCATCTACCAATTTTTTCTTCTCCTCTAGGATTTGTTTAATCAATGGATTTGTTGATGCAAACTATGTGCTCTTTAAATCCTTTATTTTCCCTTCTTTTTCTTTGAGAAAAAAGAGAGATCCTTCTACAGCCTATGGGTCCTATCCTATGGTAATAAAATTTCTCTCAATAATTAATTTTTTAGTCTCTATATCCCTTACTCTATCTATCAAATATAAGTTGTCTATGCCCAAGGATTCATACCCATGTTTGAAATTCATGTTCTCAAGTGTGTCCTTGTAATATTTATCATAAATAATGTTGTTGATGCTCTTAGACATTTTGATATTATCTGAGGTCGGTAGTTGGGAGGCTTGAACCTAACTTGGGAAACCTTGCAATCCTTAGGTATCATCTCATAATAGGGCCTCTAGGATAAGGGCTCTAGGGTGGACATGGTAAAAAAGGTTGCTAGTAGCATCATAGCAAGGAAAAAGTATTGGTATAGTAATTAGGTCAAAAGGCTCTAGTGAAACTATAGAACATTTTTTGTCGCCTTTTCTCTCTTTCTCTTATAAAGTCTTAGAATAATGGCATGGTCAAATAAAATAAAATTTTGTATAGCATAGAACTAGGAGGATAGAGTACTATATATTTGTGAGAAACCAACACTAGGTGTGCTAGGGACCCCACTAGGCACAACCAGGCACAACCATGGAGAGAAAGTTAGATGATTTCGAGAGAGAGCGAGGGAGAATAGTGGACAAGTGGGAATATGTACCTATTGTTTTGGGTTAGTTTCTCCTTGATGAAAAATTCTTTGTTACTCCTTATGTTTTAGTTCTTTGGCCATCTTGACCACCTTCCCTCTTTCTTTCTTTTTGTATCCATCCTACTTCTCATCCACATTTCTTTATATAGTATCCATGGCTTCTAATTATTAACCCTTATGCTCCATTTAGGCCTTCTCTTTTTTTGTTCTTCTTTCATCTCAACCTTTGCTTTCCTCTTTTTTTCTTCCTCTATAACTTCCTTAGCTTTTTCTTCTACAAACTTTTTTTCCTATTCTTCTATTTTATTTTTATTTTCTTCTTCTTCAACTACTTTATTATCTCCTTGTTATATTGCATCTTTCCATTTTTTCTTCCTTTGTAGCTTTTGTATATGCTTCCTCTATTGTAGCCTTCATATTTGCTTCTTCTTCCTCTATATTTTTTCGGTTTTCCTCGTCTTCTTCTTTTCATTTAACTTCCACATCTTCATTTCTCTTTTCTTTTTCCTCTACATATTTCTTTATTCCTCAGTTTTATGAGGAGGGATATTGTCAGTTTCCAATGTTATTGATCCTTGTTTACCTTCTTGAGCATATTTATCCTAATGGGGTTGGCATGGCTTAATAATACCAAGGACTAGATTCCTCTAACTCAAATCCCCTATCGTATTCTCACATTCAACCTTGTTATTTGTTGGTTGGGTAAAGATAGAATGTAGCTCTACATTTTCAGCAAGTGGTGTATTTGGAATGGATCTCATCCCTAGGCCCTTAGGTATTTTCTCAATAATAGGTAGTGTTACACGGAAAAATTGCTCAGCTAGATAAGTGTCGCATTGTCCCTCTCAATTGTCATAAGTGTCGCATCGACTTTCGCAAGTGTCGCAAGTTGGTCACAAGTGTCGCAAAGGATGTTCAGACATACTACCATGTCAACGACACTAAGGGGGCGCTTATGTCATCTCACATGACTAATTTGAAGGAGGAGAACTGGTTTACTGGGATCAAATGACTCTTGACACCTGAAAGGAACCTTAAAACAGAGGTTTGGAGGGGGAATGCTCCCCTACTTCAGCTGCAGAAGCGCTGGCGCTTCCCTATAATGTCTCAGGGAGCGTTATAACGCTGCCCAGACCCTTTTGGAGGAGCGCTGCTCATATTAAGAGCGTTGGCGCTTCCCCAAGGCTTACCAAGGAGCGCTACAACGCTCTGAAACCCCTTCTGAAGGAGCGCTCCCTAATCTGGGTCAGTTGTTAGCCCGTTGAGAAGAATAAGGGGAGGAACATTCGAGATTAGGAGGCAATTGTGCTTGAATTCTTGGTTTCATCAAGAGATCTCGGATCTGAGGAGAAGGTTCCCAACTTGTTCTAAACATAACTCAAGAGGTTAAGCTCCTCTTAACCTATATAAATAGGCTCCATGATGGTGGAAAGGGGGGAAGAATAGAATATGTGAAACTTATGATCTTGGAGGAAACTTGCAGTCAGCCAAAGAGAGTGATCAGTGAAGCTGTTGTTATCCAGATTGTGGGACCTTCAGGCAAGGGTTAGACGAAGGGGACCTGATGAAGCTGTCGCATTCGCATCTACGATTGTAAGTACTGCTATTGTTATTCTCATCAATATGACACGCTTGGCCTGTTTCTTTCTAGTTTGTGTCTAAGGTCACATGAACTTATCACTAGCTGATAGATCTATTTTCAAGCTAATATCAGTAGAGTAGGAAGCGGTTGTATCTTGTTTTGTCCACAGGGTCCAGCGAAGAGAAAAGGATCGGAGCGCAACTTGGAGCGTGCATGGACAAACATCGGTTAAAAGGTACCTCTGTCATCCTTCCTTCTCGTGTGTTAGTTTAGATAGATTTGAAAGGAATTCAGTGTCCACGTTAAGCACTTTTCTATCTAGGGTTAAGGTCAATATCTAAAGGTCGATCTACTTGTCCGCAGGAAGATTTTCCTACAACAGAAACTGGCGACTCCACTGGGGAGATAGCCTCAAATCGAAACCTCTTGTTTGGATTTTTTCTCCTCATTGACCTTGTTCTATCCCTTGATTGTTTCAGATCTGGTTTACCCCTCCTTTGATTAGTTTCATGAGATGATTGACTCCTTACCTCATCATACTCAGCATTATTGTCGAATTTGAATCCCATTTTTTGGAATTTTTTGACATTTCTGGGGCTTTTAGACCCTGGTGCCCCTGTCCTAGTGTTAACAGAGCGCCAGCGCTCCCCCATAACTCTGCACAGAGAACTACAATGCTCCTTGCCTTTGGCAACAGAGCACCAGCCTCTTTCTGGGCAAAAAACCCTCCAGAATTGCCTTGTCTAGGGTTTGCCTCTGTGTGTCTTCTGCTGAGTGGTCTAATGAGTCAATTTTTCTTCCTTTTCAGCCTTGACATCTGTCTTATTTGAAGAATAAGCACCTTGTTAATTGGATCTTGCAGCCTTCTTCACTATTTTCATTGAGATTTTCTTGTTGGGTGAAGTTCGAAACCTATGCATTGTTCTCATCTTCTCATTAGCTGAGTCAAAAACCCTGGTGAAGGTCATCAAAGGCCTACAGACCTCTTTGTCTTGATTTCAAGGTCACTGTTCTTCAATTTTTTCTTTTTGGTGTGAATTTGCTTTCTCTTTGATTGTTTCTTTTTCTTTCGCTTTTTCGTTTTGATTGCTACGAAAGGGTGTATTGTTTGTGTGACTTTTGCTTGTGCTAGTTTGGTTTTCATTCATACAAGAAAGATAATTAGTAAAGACAAGAATTGTGTTGTATTGATCATCATTCATACACAAACAATAAAGGTATCTTCATGATTGATTGAGCATATTAGAAGGCATTTAAGAAGTTTTTTCATTTACATAAGGATTTGATTGAGAAAAGAATCGTTCGAGGGCATCATAGTTGTGCTTGTTAGTGAAAGAACTCTCTCTCTCCCTTAGCTAGTTGTTCATCAAAAGGAAATGATTGTTTATCATGTTTGATGCACTCTTTGGGTCTGAGTCATAATTCCATCGGTTTCACTTCCATGCACCCCTTTGTGTAAAGAACAACCACTAAAATCAACGTTAAGTAAAAGTTATCTAGAACTTTTTCTGTTCTAGGGTCCTCCACCAACAGTAGATTAGGCTTAGTAATTTGGATTAGAGCTGTGAGCATAACTCTCCAAAGTTTCTAAAACAAACAGTAGCATCTTGAGTTAGGGAGAGTAAATCCAGTTATCGTATAGGTCTGCCTGGGATCCCCCTCTCACACAGGGGTTACGCACGAGGTTGCATTCGGGTAAGCTACGGGGACTAACCCTCTGTGGTTTAACTGATTGTGGTGGTCGGATCATATTATGGGGATCACTTTGAGGTAAATCCACAATTACTGCATGGAAGCTTCTTAGTTGGTTTCGGGCTTGATACCCTGCCCGTACGTTCGGATCGAACTGTCGAATGCTCCCGCCCAGGGGATGACTGCGAATTGGTAACCTTAGTGGCCATAATCTTTAGGTTCTTACACAAGGTGACGGTGATGGGAAGTCTCACTGTACCTGGAGCAGACATTGGTCAAACTCACTCGGGCTCCTTGGAGGGTAAATCCACAATTACTGCGTGGAAGCTTACACCAAGGCATAAGTCTGTTAAGGTCGCCATTGTAACTATTCCACCCTAGCCCCGCCCCTTTTGGACTTGATCACGCGACGTTGGATTTCATCACCAACTAGTATGGTCATCAAAAGAAGGTCCTATTTGCTTGGTTGTGATTCTTATATTTTCTTAGCGTGTGTTGTTTCCTTTCGCTAGTTGGCCATAGATTTCTTTCGTCGACTCTTCTCTACCAACATCGACCCTCCACGCCGCTCGCGGAGGCTACAGGGACTTCCTCCAAAAAATATGGAAGGAAACACCCCTTTACCCCCTCATTCTACAAATTAATCTCCTCAACAGAGCGAGGTTCATAATGCCATGACTTCTCAGGAAGAAGTTCCCATCCCGTTGGAGAATTTTCGAATTGTCTCAGAATCTCCGGAAGCTTATCGTATTCCGGAGGGATATGAACGACAGATCCTCCACCTGAATTCCGTTGGAGAATTTGTTGTCATCAACCCTTTTGACATTCCAGCCGGGTCTCCTCAAAACCCTTTAGTCAGTGACCCTTTTTGGACTGAGAACATTGTTCAGAGTCCGCCACGATTGGTGCGAGACCTTTATGGAACGGGAGAAGGTGTTGATGCATCCTTTTCCTATACGGTACCCCCAAATCATTTCACTGGTACTACCACTTTTACAGCCACACCAACCGTCGGTCCGAACATACCATCTGTTGGCCCAAGGCCTACAATTCCCCTCCAGACGGCCCATTCGACAATGGCTCCGCACATCCCGACTATCCCCGCTGGTAATGCGGTAGTTAATCAAGCCCCGATTGGCACACCTATAACACCAAGACCTACACTCCCTTTTGGATTTAGGGCACTGAACGCATCCGCTACCACCACTGCCCAAACCACTACTCAAATTGCACCGGGAAGTTCCATACCTATCCAACAACCTGGAGGGACTGGCCTTGGTGGTTTTAACCCGATCGGCAACATTGGCCCATCCTTTACGTCTGGCTCTCAAATCCCGGGAACTCTCCCTCAGGCTGGGGTGCATCCTCGCACCGGAGGACAAATTCCATTTGGGGGGCACCCTCATGCTGGGGGGCAACCTCAAGTTGGATTCCACCATCAACCACAAGGACAAAATGTGTCCATCGTGCCCAATCCATGGAGCATCCCTTTTCAAGGAAATCTGCATGCCTCCATGGGGCCGAATGTGCCTGTCGCACCTAATCCATGGAGCATCCCTTTTCAAGGAAATCTGCATGCCTCCATGGGACCAAATGTGTCCATCACACCTAACCCGTGGAACGTCCCTTTTCAAGGAACCTCCACAGGGAAAAACGTTCAGACTTCGCAACAACCCCCCCATGGACAAATTCCCAACCCCACATATAATCCACAAAACCCATCCGGTTATCCTCCGCTCACAAACACTTCTCAAAACATCTCAAATCCTATGTACCTTGGTCAAAACCAACCTCACATGAGAGGGCCCACGAGTTATAACTATCCACATAACCCAGTATTGGGCCCCACTGGTGTCCCTTTGCCACACCAGCACTACCCACAGGTTAACCGACAACTACCTTTTCTAGCCACCCTGGACCTTCCAAATTTGTCTCGGTTAACGAATGATCCCATTCATCATTCTACGGTTTGGCCAGCCATTCCAGCAAAACTTCCCTCTGATATCCCGAAATTCGATGGAAAGTCAGGAGAAGACCCAAACAACCACGTAATGACCTTCCATTTGTGGTGTTCATCAAACTCCCTCATGGACGATTCGATTCGTTTGCGTCTTTTCCAGCGAACACTTACGGGTTCTGCCGCAAAATGGTACATTGAATTACCACGTGCATCTTTTCACGATTTCAACTCCCTCACCATGTCCTTCCTCATGCACTTCCAATTGCCCATCCGATACGAGACGGGTACTGAACTATTAACTTCTCTTTGTTAGACAACTTCCATACACATCTCCGATCATATCCATGAATGGAGACGACGATGAAGGCTAATCAAAGCGGTCATCCCTGACCAGTTGTTAGTAGAATGGTTCACAAAATCACTATTACCCCAGATCGCTCGTGATGTTTCCATGGGCGACGTAGTTACGGAGGAAGAAGCCATCACCCGAGCTCAGTACCTAGACTTAGTCTATTCACAATCCGGTACTCTATATGAGTTGATACCGAATGCTACCCATGCCACTAACGATCCATCCAAACCATCAACTGCTTCGCATGCGGATGGAGTTATTGGCTTCGTCAAAACTCAATCTACCACCCAGACTACTGGCACGATCCAGCGGCCCGCTCCCACGGCTGCTCCCAGCTCGACTGCACCTTCTTCTACCCCACCTCAAACTCAGGTTTCTGACGTGAATGCGGTCCAATCAACCCCTTCACAACAGTTTGGGGGAAAGAAGAAAGCGAGAAACAAACCGAAAAAGAACAATAACAATGAACAACCCAAAACCCAACCGCAAACCCCTGCTGCCGGGAAACAACCACAGCGCAAACCGAAATTCCCATGTCTCATTTGTGGTGACGATCACTACACTCGAGACTACCCACATCGCGATGAAGTGGCCAAACTTTTCAAAGGAAATTCGCAACCCGCTGTGCTCATTCAACCTTTCCCGCAGCAACAATCATTGGTTGCTCAAACCCCCACGCCGGGGGGCAGTTCCAACCAACCACATGATGAGGCCTCGACAAGTGCCCATATTTACATGTTCAACGGAGTTAATCTAACAACTCGCTCTGTGACATATGACACGCCAGTTAAACCCGACAAGCTGAAGATCGCTAACGGTTCTACATCAGACCTGTTACCATCCACTGTCAATCCTCCATATGTTAACCCTCCATTCGGGCCACTACAGATCGAGAAACCATCTTTTGACTCTATCCTGCGCCCTCCTAAGAGCACCATACGGAAATCTACATTCAATCCTAATTCACGGGCTGCCCAAAACTACAATATTGTAGAAGATTTGGCCCAAGCTCCGTGTGCTATGTCTACTTTGGAAGTTCTACAGCACTGTCCTAATCAATGTAGAACACTATTAGCTTCTATTGGCGCTTTTGACCCGGAGTCATCAAACTACCTTATGTTTAATCTGGACGATCATCAACCGCGACTCTCCCACCAGCTAGCATTCCAAATTGATCTGGTTGTCCACAATCAACAAATCCATCGGACTATCCTGGATGAGGGAGCCTCCACCTGTGTCATGTCCCTAGCCTGTTGGAAAGGCTTGAAGTCACCCGCCCTCAACAAATCCGCTACCATGTTACGTGCTTTTTATGGACGAGGTTTTCACCCTCACGGATTATTACAATCCTTAGCCGTTCAGTTGGGCGGCAAAACTGTCACTGTTGACGTCGAGGTGGTTGATGCTCCCCTCTATTACAACCTATTACTCGGAAGAAGTTGGTTCTACGCGATTACTGTCGTCGCCTCGTCGGTGTTTCGATGCGTACAATTCCCCCATCAAGGCAAAATTGTTACCATCGATCAGCTTGATTTCTGCACACCCGACGCCCACATCCCTGCTACCAACAATATTCCCTTCCTGGGAGACCACCCGGTTACGTATGAAAGTGTTGGTGTTGGCTTATTGAAAGATTCTAGCCTCATGGGTACATTCCCTACACCACTTCCACCTACTGCACATCATATTGTCGCCATCAATATGATCTCGACTTTGCCTTATCAATCCTTGGAATCATCTGACCCTTGGATTGTACCTAGTCCTTTGGAATTCGATGCGCTCGGTGACACAATGCCACTGAGCTCAGCCGAGGCCGCATACGTAGCTATTCAATATGATTCTCCCTTGCCAAATGATTCACATTCATTGGCACCCGATACTTACTCGGTGCCATCTTGGTTAGATTCCCTATCATCTTCCATCGATTACATTTCCCATATTTTCCCTTCGGACGAATCTATCATGGAAATGCTTAGCATCTACTATCTCCCTTGGGATGACAACCACCATCGATCCTCTTTTCTTCCACCTTTGGAAGAAATCCAAGACATACAATCTATCTTCCCCCCCCGATGTTACCAAAGCTCCGCAATCTCCCATCCTCACGACAGATACTCTTTCTGAGGGGAACATGGGTAACATCTCCACCACAGTCATGATTGACATTTCAATCAAAGAAGGTATCGTGGAAAACATCAACCTGGGTGCCAATTGCACACCTGACGAAGTGGTCTCTTATACCGCTTTATTCAAGGAATTCCACGATGTCTTCGCATGGAGTTACGAGTAAATGCCCGGGATCGATCCTTCGATCATTGTACACGAAATCAAAACCTACCCTGATGTGAAACCGGTTCGGCAAAAGCTTCGCCCGGTTCATCCCAAGAAAGTTGCAGCTATAAAGGCAGAAGTTGAAAAACTTCTAAAATCTGGCTTTATCTATCCCGTCCCTTTGACGGAATGGGTCTCTAACCTCGTTCCGATTGCCAAGAAACAAGGGACCATCCATGTTTGTGTAGATTATCGTGATCTCAACAAAGCTTGTCCTAAGGACAACTACCCCATGCCCTTTATCGATCAAATCATCGATAATTGCGCAGGGAGCGTAATCTTTTCTTTCATGGATGGCTTTTCTGGATATAACCAGATTGAAATCTTGCCTGCTGATCAACACAAGACAGCCTTCATCTGCCCTTGGGGAACCTTTGCCTACCGAAAGCTACCTTTTGGCCTTAAAAATGATGGAGCCACTTTCCAGCGAGCCATGTCGTATGATTTTCATGACATCAAACATATCGCAGAACCGTATCTCGACGATTTACCCGCACATTCGTTAAATTGATCCGATCACATTGATCACTTACATGCAATTTTTCTGCGATGTAGGTTCTACCGTATTCGCCTGAACCCACACAAATGCATTTTCGCCGTCGAATCTGGTCGACTCCTCGGTTTCATCGTCTCCAAAGATGGGATTAGGGTGGACCCCTTAAAGATCAAGGCCATCTTAGCCTTACCTCCACCCACCAATTTAACCCAACTCCAAAGTTTGCAAGGCAAAGAAAACTTTCTTCGCCATTTCATTTGCAATTATGTCGAGATTACTAAAGGATTTATGCGGTTACTGCAAAAGAACGTTCCTTTCATCTGGGATGATGTAGCTCAACGGTCATTCGACGCTCTCAAGCACGCTTTGACCCATGCACCTTTGTTACATCCACCTGAATATACAAAGGATTATATCCTTTACTTGGCCGCTTCTACTTCCACCATCGCAATGGTGTTAGTCCAAGAAGACTCCAAGGACGAAGAACATGTGATTTACTATCTGAGCAAGAGTTTGTCTGGACCCGAACTCAGATATTCGCATGTTGAGAAACTGGCTCTGGCAGCTGTCATCGCTGTCCAAAGGTTCCGCCACTACATCTTATTACGCACCACCACAGTAATCGCAGACTCAAACCCCATGTACCACATCTTGACACATCAAGTACTTGGGGGAAAATATTCGAAATGGATTGTTATTCTTCAAGAATTCGATCTTGAGTTTATGAGGGCGAAAGCCAAAAAATCCCTGGTGTTTGCCGAGCTCATCTGTGCTTTTCCTCGTACCGATGAAAACATCGAACCCAGAGATTCTCTCCCCAACGAATCTCTCTTCCTCATCAACACCTTTGATCCTTGGTACGGAGACATTCTCCTCTACCTTCAACAACAACGTTTTCAACCTAACATCTCTCGTGAAGAACGACGACGCATTCGTCACCACTCTCGCCGTTATCTCATCCTCGGCGACACTCTGTATCGCCGTGGTATCGACACCATCCTTAGGCGATGTTTGACTCACGAGGAGGCTAAACACATTTTGAATGATTGTCACCTTGGCACCTATGGTGGCCACCTTTCTGGTATGGCCACAGCCCAAAAAATCCTACGTGCCAGCTATTTTTGGCCCTCAGTTTTCAAAGACTGTATCGAGGCTGTCAAGAAATGCCCACCCTGCCAAATCTTTAACAAGAAGGCACGCACCCACCCTATGATGCTGCACCCAATTATCGCCATCAACCCCTTTGCCAAATGGGGCATTGATTTCATGCAATGTAATCCTACCTCAGCCGGGGGGCACGGTTACATCATCGTCGCCGTCGATTACTTCACCAAATGGGTTGAGGCTATGCCTACCTTCCTGAATGATGGTCGTACTGCAGCTCTTTTCCTCTTCAACCACATCATAACTCGTTTTGGTGTACCTTGTGCCATTGTCACTGACCATGGTGCGCACTTCAAAAACCCGATGATGAGCGAGATACACGTCAAATTGGGTTTTCGCCATGAAAACTCATCCCCTTACTACCCGCAAGCAAACGGGCAAGTTGAATCTATCAAAAAAGTTCTAAAGACCATGATCCAACTCATGGTAGGGGAAAACAAAACATCGTGGCATCTACAATTGTTCTCCGCTCTCTGGGCCTATCACACCTCTGTGAAAACCTCAACTGGATTCACTCCTTTCCAGTTGGTCTATGGCATTGAAGCCGTCCTACCAATCGAGTGCAAAATTCCGTCACTCAAACTAAAAGTAGAACTCCTGCCTCATACTTCTGCTGAAGAAGAACGCTTTCTGTACTTATCCAAACTGGATGAAACACGTCGCGATGCTGCTCTCGCTAATGAAGCACATCAAAAACGAATTAAAAGTCAATATGACAAATCCGTCCACCCTCGGATCTTCGTGGAAGGAGACTTAGTCCTTGTTTACGACCAAGCGCACGATAAATTGGGGACAGGAAAGTTAGAACCTATGTGGCACGGTCCCTACATCGTGAAACATGTCCTACATAAACGTACCTATGAACTATTTGATCATGAAGGAATTTCCCTAGGAGAGCCCCGAAACGGGCTTTACCTTAAGAAGTACTATGCCTAGATCACCTAGCATTTGTACTTTGTACATTATTGTATTTAGTTTGGTGTGTTTTTTCTTTCGCGTGCTCGACTCTTTACTGTTGCCACTCATGACTGTGCCTGTGTTTTCATGCGCAGATGACATCCTCCTTTCCTATCTTTTTGGGTTCGCAGATGGCGCTAGCCGACATACCCGAAACATTGCTTCAGCAACTTGGGTTATTTACCAATTTGACCAGGTGGTGAGTTCAGGAGGCATTTGTTTAGGGCCAGCAACCAACAATATGGCAGAATATCACGTTGTCATCAGACTACTGACCCAAGCTTCCTCTCTAGGTATTTCTCGCATCATTATTTACTTAGACTCCCAATTGGTGGTTCATCAACTCAACCGCATCTACGCTATCTGCAGTCGTATCCTGCTACGCCTACACTTGCAAGTTCGGCGTCTCGAACAAATGTTCGACTACATCGAATATAGACACATTCCAAGACAACTTAATAGTGTTTGGATGCACTAGATAATTATATCATGGATCGGTATCTCGCCCACATATAAGATTCAAGGAAAACAAAACTGTACATTGCATGTAAATTAAAGCACATCACAGACATCATCATGTACAAATCATCGGCATCATAAAAACTCGAAACTGTATATATATATATATATATGGCATGACTGAAATGTTTGCATTACATCAAAAAGTGTGTAAAAGAGCAAAATATTGGGTCCATCCGCCCATACAACATCGCCTGGCAAGGCATACAAAAAACATGATCATGGGAAAACTCTAATCTCCCCGCACTGCGTTGTGCTGTGAGTAACATATCACTGCACGCACTACACGCCACAACAGAGAATTGATATTCTCTGGCACTCCTACAATGTGTCGCTGCAGATGTAAAGGCACATCCCCCCTCCGCAGAGGAGGGATACCCATCGTAAGGCCTTGGAGGTTCCTCTCAACCTCCCGGAGACCCGCCACCGGCACTCCCAGATCTGATGCAGCTGGGGCACCTCCACAACGCCCTGGTACTGGTATATCAACTGGGCACACTGCTCCCTTGTCTACATGTTGGAAACAAAAACATTTATTAAAACTCTTTTACATACCCAAAAAAATACATATACATCAAAAACAAAAAACTAGACAAGGAATGGCTTAGTCTCTTACCTGACTCGTCCCAATCTTCCCCCATGGGAAAAATCAATTCCATACTCCCACGGAAGTCTACATCCGCGTATGGGAAGTCCTCTATCCAGAGGTACTGCCGTCTCAACCAGGCGAAGAAGTCACCAGTAAAATGAAACTCTGACTCTGAGACTAGTCTAGGCGACAGACTAGTCCACCTCTCCATCCGAGGCTCGTCCACTGGCCGTACTGCCAGTGCTATCTGAGGCTGCATCTAAGGGATGCGCTCTAAGAAAAATGAGACTAAGAAAGAGCCATAACCGAACTGTTTCTGACCGGTCCTGCATCGCGAGATCTGCTCCTTCACATTCTGAAGGAACGTTGCACTCCAATTGAACAGTGTTGGTTCTAAACACTGCACACCATAGGCCACCTGTGATCTCGATGCCAAATGAGCACTGGTGCTACCAGTCACACTCGTGATAGCAAATAAGATAGATCGAAGAGGCAGATCTCGTATATCCTTGATAGGGATCCTGCCCCCTACCAACTTTGCTCCCGGAACGCAGTGGCGTGCCAGATACACGTCCACCTACTCAGGTAATGCCCTCTGTCCAGTAAAGCTATGGGGACCCCTCTTTTCGAGAGGCCGGTCAAAAAATACACATCCTCCAACTCGATGGTTAGGAGTTGTGTACCGATATGGAATCCCTGTTCCGTGACGTCCCAAAGGCCAATCATGTGCTCAAGCAGTAGAACCTCTCTTTTCATTTTTTGAAGTTTGAAAAACTTGATCAAGCCACAGGCCCTCAAAGAGGCCCGCGTACGAGGACTCCGTAGAGCAGCTAAATCATCCATCTCGTGTTCCCTCTCTTTCCATTCAATCATGATTGCCGAAGACACCTACAAAACAAAAGAATCAAGAATTTTATTATTCCCCGCGTTTTTGTAATTTCGGCGATTTTCAAAAAGCGTTTTAAAACATAAAATCAAATACCCATGACATCTAAAAGAAACCAATCACTCTTTTTGACCACTACACCCTCTATTATTTGCCAAATAATGATTAAAACATGTTTAAAATGCAAAACGATTTGAGGGGGTGCGTGGGCCATTGGGGGGAATTTTTATGTGTTTCTTTTACTAAAATGGTCGGTCTAATCAATTGCAAGGGTGTAGACATCCTAACAACCCTTCTCCAATGCATTTCCGTGAAAGAATCCCCCTTTTTTATCAACTTTTAAAAAGAGGCCGATTTGGTTCAACTAGAGCGACCTAGGGCTTTGTGTTTTAAATAAATGATGCCATGAAAATCAACTTGAAACCATGCAATTGAAAGAGCAAAGGATGAACACCTACCTGGTTCGAACGGTGAGCAAAATGGTCGATCGTAGCTCCGGCACCGAGAAAAACAAGATTTGCTTCAAATTGGGATTCTCCAATACTCCAAAAATCTTCGCAAATGAAATGGTAAATGAGTTTTTGGATCAATTGTTATTTATAAAATTTCATTTTTTATAAGTTATAGTCATTTTGGGTTTCTCTAATGATACAAATGACCTCACTAAAATCTGGCTTGTAGTTTTTGGCATCGCAGGTTTACTGGCAGTTCGAATGAATTATTCACCTTGTCACATTTATGAGCATAGTCTTAGTTCATTCTCGAGCTCGACAATATGAGAACGTAACCGGGTAAAATTTTATCTCTTTTTCGGACCCGTACGGATACGCACACACGAAAAAGGAACCCCCCTGGAGTCTCCTTTAAACCCTTTTCAGACTCTCTAAATATGAAAAGATTGTCGAGTGATCTTGCTTTGTTTCACACTCATTAAAAGGTCAGAAAGAGCGTCTCACGAGTGATAGTTTAACCCTTTTTCGATCTCGTTGGACTACTGTACGAAAAAGGAACTGAGAGAGTTCCCTTTTAAGTGTTTTTCCAAACTCTATAATCCCGAAAAACCTTCGAGTTTTCTGTCTTTGGACTCGTTAAAGCACACATCGACAGACCCATATGGAACCAAACCCTTTCTTCTTCCGATTCATTAAACAAAGGAAGAGGAACTTACCGAAGGTGAGTTATATCGAGCATGTGTTATCCTCCTCGAGCTCATTAAATAAATAAAAAAGAGGTACTCATCTATCTAGATGGGGGAAAAAATTGAAAGGAGCAAGCCAAGAAGTCTCTTGAGAACATCATCCAGCATTTCTTAGAGTTTCCCTTGAACACGGCACTTTGTCATTTTGCACATATCATAATCCGCTAAACCTCTGCATTGAGCCAATCCTCTGAGTTTCCTTTCACTCCTTTGAGTCATCCGACGTAAGTCACGGTACCCACTGCATAGCTTTGGTCCATGTCATGTTTTTCTGTTGTGCCTCAGTGTTCAAGGGAAGTATCCACCTCGAGAGTCAGCCATCCCAAATATCTTGCCTCAAAACTTGTGTCAGTCCATGTCCATTTGATCTACCAATTACATCTCTATGTCTGTTTCGCGTCGTTGATGGGGGATACATCAAGGCCCTCCTTCGACAAGTCTATTCCTGTCGACTCCAACACATTATCCGGGAATTAGACTTAGAAACTAATCAGTACTTTGGGACCTGCATGCCTCAATGGCAGGCCTCCTCACATTCGACAGTAGGTTTACATCATTGACCTCTGATCGAATGATTCCACGGATGTTCGACTTCAGCTCATCTATTCGCATTCCCTGGAATGTACTAGGGTACCTTGGGAATCATTGACATTAATGGTGATTTCCCTCGCGCTTGTTAACGGTTTACATCATTGACCGGTAATCAAGTGGTTTCTGCCGTGTTCGACATCAAGACATCTATTCGCATGGTTAGAATCGTACCACATTGGGATTGGTAAGAAGACCCTGGGTTGAGTGATCACTTTGACATATGCTTTGCCCAGGCTGCGAAGGAGTTTTTATTGGACAAGAACACATACACTGTCACATAGATCCACTTTGTATTGGTCGTGGCTATGTCTTGTCATCTCATAGATCCACTGTGTATTCTTCGTGGCTACGATCAGTTCATGTCATCAGAGTATAGATCCACATTGTATCTTTGGTGGCTATACCTTTTTATCAATACAATTATGGATCCGCGGTGTATTTTATGGCGGCCATATCCTACTAAGTCTTGATCACCCAAGCATAGGTATGCCTGCCTTGGGTTTTGAAATATGTCATGATATTTGTTGGATGTTTGTGTGCAGCTTCTGTCAGGTTCTCCGAGTCTAAACCCTTGCTTGAGCATCTATAAAGTATTTCAGTTATTAGTTGGCATCTTCTAACTTCATACTTTGGGGGGCATTCTGTTACACGGCAAAATTGCTCAGCTGGATAAGTGTCGCATTGTCCCTCTCAATTGTCGTAAGTGTCGCATCGACTTTCGCAAGTGTCGCAAGTTGGTCAAAAGTGTCTCAAAGGATGTTCAGACATACTGCCATGTCAACGACACTAAGGGGGCGCTTATGACATCTCACATGACTGATTTGAAGGAGGAGAACTAGTTTACTGGGATCAAATGACTCTTGACACCTGAAAGGAACCTTAAAACAGAGGTTTGGAGGGGGAATGCTCCCCTACTTCAGCTGCAGAAGGGCTGGCACTTCCCTATAATGTCTCAGGGAGAGTTATAACGCTTCCCAGACCCTTTTGGAGGAGCGCTTCTCATCTTAAGAGTGTTGGCGCTTCCCCAAGGCTTACCAAGGAGCGCTACAACGCTCTGAAACCCCTTCTGAAGGAGCGCTCCCTAATCTGGGTCAGTTGTTAGCCCGTTGAGAAGAATAAGGGGAGGAACATTCGAGATTAGGAGGCAGTTGTGCTCGAATTCTTGGTTTCATCAAGAGATCCCTGATCTGAGGAGAAGGTTCCCAACTTGTTATAAATATAACTCAAGAGGTTAATCTCCTCTTAACCTATATAAACAGGCTCCATGATGGTGGAAAGGGGGGAAGAATTGAATATGTGAAACTTATGATCTTGGAGGAAACTTGCAGTCAGCCAAAGAGAGTGATCAGTGAAGCTGTTGTTATCCATATTGTGGGACCTTCAGGCAAGGGTTAGACGAAGGGGACCTGATGAAGGGGACCTGACGAAGCTGTCGCATTCGCATCTACGATTGTAAGTACTGTTGTCGTTATTCTTATCAATATGACACACTTGGCCTGTTTCTTTCTAGTTTGTGTCTAAGGTCACATGAACTTATCACTAGCTGATAGATCTATTTTCAAGCTAATATCAGTAGAGTAGGAAGCGGTCGTATCTTGTTTTGTCCACAGGGTACAGCAAAGAGCAAAGGATCGGAGCGCAACTTGGAGCGTGCAGGGACAAATGTTGGTTAAAAGGTACCTCTGTCATCCTTCCTTCTCGTGTGTTAGTTTAGATAGATATGAAATGAATTCAGTGTCCACATTAAGCACTTTTCTATCTAGGGTTAAGGTCAAGCTCTAGAGGTCGATCTACTTATCCGCAGGCAGATTTTCCTACAACAGGTAGCTCAGATGAGCTTTGTTCGTATTTTCCCATATCTTTGATGTCCTTGAAACCCATGGTTTGGATCATGGGAAAGACCTACTGTTAGATTTAGATTTCTCATTGGACAAGTACTTATGCTACTAAAATTTGAGGTGCTTCCCCCTCTCCTCTTGTCTAGGTAAATAATGTCTTAGAAAAAACATATTCATCCTCATCATTATCATGTACCTCATCATGATTTGAACACCCTTATCCTCCTCTAAAAGGAGGCATGTTTCCAATTACACCACAAGAGTAAATAGAAAGTTAAATCTCAATTCAAACATTATTCCTTGAAAATTAAGGACCAAGCAAGGCATTCAGTTTCTTTTGTAAGTATCTCAAATGCCTAGGAGTAATCAAAACATTTCCATAGCTATGGAAAAGAGAAAATAAGTGGCAATATGACAACCAAATTTATATAGAGTGTTTTAATTCATTTTATCAAACATCTTGCAGCTTACTAATCTCACTCAGTTTAGCAGCATTAAAGCGCCACAAGGCATTTTAGACCTATATCCATTATTGTACAAAAAAGGGGTCATAGTTGAAGCTAAAAACATGTTAGAGAAATATTGCAAAAAAAGAGAGGTTACCTTGGCTTTATGGCACAATAGTAGTTCTTAGTGTAGTTATGGGTGAAAATTGCATACCCATGAGATACAATTCTAGATTTTAAACCTTGGATTTTGGACATAGAATACTAAATAAATGATAACTACTTACCTGGTTGGTAAGAAAGGAAGATTTTATTCACAAGCCAAGTGGATATCAATCTAATTTTGACCAAAAATTGGATATCACTCTTCTTTTGACCAACAATTGGATATCACTCCAATTTTGACCAAGAATTTCACCATATGTACTAGAAATTGAGGACAATTTCCTCCTAAAGTGGGAAGAAAATAATGAGAGTCTTAGATCACATCATGCACACTGGGCTCACAATAGTCAAATTCAACATGAATATTTTAGTCTCATCTTTATGAGATACACACAATAGTAATAAGAGCTTTGTAGGAACCCTAATTTACAACATCCATAATATCCATAATATTGCATGTAGCCATCCATTTGTCAAGATGTGTGTGTGTGTATGTGTGTGTGTATTAATGGTATTATGGTTGTAGTTATAGTGTGACAATTAGAGGTTCTTACACATTTCTTAAGCATATGGAAATGAATGGGAAAAGGATAGGATATTGAGTGTTGTGTGTTGTGATGGAAATGTTAGAGAGCTATGCTTAATAGAAGTGGATCTCATGGAGATCTGTTGGAACAATGTGTAACCAAAATACTTAAAAGTGAAGTATTTTTGATAAATAAATGAATATTATAGAAATGAACACTAATTGTTGAAGAATACATAAAATGTTACAGAGATAAATATATTCTATGATGCGTTGAACTTCTAACAATTCCTCCCACCAAACATGAGGTCATGGTATGCTTGTGAAGGAGTTCAAAAAGAAAAAATTAAAATTCTAACTACTGAATTGAAAATATGAACAATTCCTTAGCCACTCAAGAGAAATATATGATGGCCTAAGGAATTTGTTGGCACAGGGGCAGACCCAGGGTTCAGCTCCAAGAGCGCACCAACAATCCCTAACTACTGGCCCTTTCAGAAAAACCTGCGAGGCAGATGCAGTCTCACCCGAAGTATCTATGAGGGGGTTGTAGGACAAATATGTCTACAACCAAAAGGAATGCAAAGTGGATTCAAAGAAAAAACACATAACAATATAGTATTCTTTATTTTCCTACAACCTATTGTGCATGTTATATCTATCATATCTAACATAGTAATGCAATAACAATATATCAAAGGACAAAGCACATAAAATCGATCACACACAACACAAGATGTATGTGGTTCACCCTCTCTCCATGGCTACGTCCACAGAACTGTGCTTTATAATATATTAAGATGAAGCATACAGTTCTTGTCTGCGCTCTTAGCTAGCAGATATTCTTCTTCTTCTCTCTTTCTCTCCCCCTTCCTACGCACCCAGCTATAGGAATGATCTTCGCACCCAGCTGAATATATTACAATACAAATTTCCCTCACAGTACAATACTTCTCTCTCAATAGCAATCTCTCCTCATAGCACGATCTCTTCTAAAAACAACAGCACAAACCCATAATAACAACAACAACCCAACCCAGGTCCTATTGACCTTTATTTATACATTACAATAACTCACTAACTTCCTTAGGCCAATACCTAAGTGTCAAAACCATAGATACTAAAACCCTAGGTGTCTGAAAACCTAGGTCAACTTGACCCGCGTTTTTAGGGCTTCGTCAACCTGTCTTTCCTTCTTTCTCATGCAGTGCTCCAAAGCATCCAATGGTGGCTTTATCCTCTTGTTGAATTGTCCACGATCCTTCTTCCTTGTTGATCTGCCATCTTTGATATCCTTGTCCAATGGATTCATTTCTTAGACTTCACTCTGTCTTTTCTACTCGTCTTCTTACTTCGACCCAATAACAGTCATTGTGTCTTCCACGTAGTTCACATTTCACCTTTTCTTCCTTAATCTTCACTTACTTCCATAACCCAGGGCCAACAGGCCCCTAAAAATCACTTATGACTCATCCCAAGGCACTTCAGATCTGATCCTTCTTCTCTATTTCATCTTCAAACTGCGCAGGGCAGCCTTTACTTTCATCTCAATGCCTCCTTTCCTTATGCAGACTGTCTTTTATGTGTCTGGTAACTAGTTTCAACTACCCCTGGTACCTAGACCCTTTTCCTCATTATTTTACTAAGAGTTGCGAGGCAGCTGGTTGTCATAGTACAACTTCATCTGGCTCCCGTTCACCAAACCTTCCTTCCATTCTCCATTTAAAGTCTTCAAATGTGCAACTCCTCCTTCTGTAACATAGGAAACCTCATATGGTCCAAGCCAATGTGTTCATAACTTCTCTGGATGCTTCATGAACTTACTATCATATACCAATACCAGATCACCTTGCATAACGCCTTCTTCTTAATGTGTATATCATGGTAGGCCTTCTATCTTTCCTTCTGTACTTGTTGATGGAATCCTGCAATAAATCTGTCTTCTTCTAGTTCAACCAACTTTGCAATCCTCTCTTGAACAACGCCAGTGTCATCCATTTCTGTAAAGGCAGCGATTCTTAGGCTTGGTACCAAATATTCCATGGGTACAACTACTTCTATACCATAAACCAACTTAAAGGGGGTCTGCATGTTCAGTTTCTTGCAAGTGGTTCTATAGGCCCATAGTATTGCTGGTACTCTTAAATCCCAGTCATCCCTGTTCACACTGCAAATCTTTGTTAGCGTTGTCTCTACGATATTGTTGAATACTTCAACTGTTCCATTCGCTTGTGGATGGTAAGGTGTGCTCTTATTATTATGGACTTCAAATTCCTCAATCAAGGCTTCAACTACCTTATTGATGAAATATGTGCCTTGATCACTCATAAGGATCTTCAAGCAGCCAAACCTGGTTATGATGTCATCAAATATGAAGCGCACAACTGTAGTTGCACTACAGTCCTTAAATGCTCTGGATTCATCCCATCTGGTCAAGTACTCTGTCACATTGATTATGTACCTTGCTCCGGTGTGCTTTCCTGGTGGTTTTATAGGTCCTACAACATCAATGGCCTATTTCTCAAATGCTTGTAGGGTTAGTTGTGGTGCTAAATAAATTTTGTCTCTTCTGGACAATTTCCCAACTCTTTGGCACACATCACAGGCTTGGTAATAGTCCTTAGCATCTTTGTGTAGGGTAGGCCACCAAAGGCCATCTATCAGAAACTTTTGTGTTGTTTATTTCCCTGCGTATTGTCCTCCTCCGATGCCTTCGTGAGATTTTGTGAGGATCAATGGTCACTCTGCTTCCATAACACATCTCCTCAATATCTCATCAGGTCCCATATTGTATAGTTTTCCAACTATAAGTGAAAATTTTGTAGCACGAACTACCAACTATTTCTTCTAGGTGATTGTATACTCACTAGGTGTCATTCCTGTTGACAGGAACTGGACTATTTCTACGAAGTGATCATCGATCTTTCTAATGGCTAGCAATTGTGCATCCGACAATGTATCCTCCAGACTAGTAGTCTCTTCTCCATGTTCCAGCCTTGATAAGTGGTCAGGACCTTTGTTCATTCTTCCTGGCTTAACCACAATCTCAAAATCATATTCCTGAAATAGCAGAAGCCATCTGCATATTCTTCTCCCCAACATTGTCTTGTTGACTAGGTATTTCAGTGTGGAGTGATTGGTAAACATTTTAAAATTTCCTCCCAACAAGTATTGGTGGAACTTCTGCAGTGCATACACCATGGCTAACCCTTCTCTTTCAGTAGTGGTGTAATTAATCTCATTTGTTGATAACTTTCTTCTAGCAAAGGCTAACGGGTGGTCGATGTCTCTTGTTCTCGGTTGTGCTAACACAGCTCCTAATGTAATAGAAGATGCATCGACATGCACATGAAATTCCTTACACCAATCTGGGAAAACCAGAATAAGCGCAATAACCATTTTCTGTTTCAGCATGTCGAAGCTCTACTGGCATTCTTCTGTCCAATTAAATTGACAGTCTTTCTTCAAAAGCTTCTCCATGGGTGTTGTAATCTGGGCATAGCCTTTAATGAACTTCATGTAATATCTTGTATGTCCCAGTGCAGTGTGCAGCTGTTTGACTGAAGTAGGAGGGGGTAGATTGACTATAATGTCAATCTTAGATGGATCTACCAGCAATCCCTGCTTGCATACGATATGAACTAGAAACACTCCAAAGGGTGAGAAGAAGATGCACTTCTTCAGATTTAAAGCAATCTAACATTGTCTGCACTTGTCCAACATTAGCCTTAGACATTCAATATGATTCTTCAATAAACTAAAAACAATCCAATCATCAAAGTATGCTTCTAGAAATTTATGTAAAAACTCTTTGAACGCTTCAACCACCACCCTGGAAAATATGGTTGGGGCATTCTTCAATCCAAATGGCATCAATGTATACTGATAGGATCCCCATTTTGTTGCAAATGTGGTTTTATGGCAATCTTCCTTGGTAATCTGGATCTGATGGTATCTTGAAAATCCATCTGTAAAAGAATATACCTCCTGGCCTCCTACGTTATCCAACACTTCGTCAGTAAATGGGTTAGGGAACGGGTCATACAAACAGGCATCATTTAGCTTCCTGATATCCACACATATCCTAATCTCTCCTGTCTTCTTTTCTTGTACCACCATAGGGCTCATCCACTCTGATTCTTCAATAGGTTCTATAATTACAACTTCTAACATTCTGTCAAGCTCAATCTTCACTTTTTCCTTATAGTTAGGGTCCAACCTATAAGGTCTTTGTTTGATAGGTCTGTTGGAAATTTTGTCATTGATGGCAAAGGATGAGGCAAAGGAGGAAGAAGAGCCTTCTGTTAGAAAATCAGTGTATGGTTGAGTTTTGGATGGGCGCGTATGATTGTTGCAGAGCGCCGTTGACAGCCGTCAGATCTGCAGAAGATGTGAGGGAGATAAGCCATCGGAGAATCGGGGATCGGGACTTTGAAATGTCAAATTCATTCGACAACAAAAACCCCAAAATCGCGATATGCGATTTCGTGACTTGATCGCAGCCGTTAAAGCAAGCATGAGATATGGACCATTGATTTTCTTCATCGGAGAATCGGGGATCGGGATTTTATAATGTCCAATTCACTTGACATCGAAAAATCTGAAATCGCGATATACGATTTCGCGATTTGATCACAGCCGTTAAAGCAAGCATGAGATCTGGACCGTTGATTTCCTTCATCGGAGAATCGGGGATCGGGACTTTGATATGTCAAAAACACACTGCAACCGAAACCATGAAATCGCAAAACGTGATATTGCGATTCAATCGCAACCATTGAGTCAAGATCACACCAGGACCGTTGATTACAGCTCTATACGGAATTTCGGGGATCGGGTTTTGGTATTGACAAGAAAATTGAACATCAGACATCGCGAAATTGCGATACGCGATTTCCCGATATGGCATATAGCTTGTGGGCCACCCAGGAGTCAGTGGAGGATAGGTGTAAGGAGTACAAAGGAAGTCGGGGAACGGCATATCGTGGGCCCAAGGGGCGTATGCGCATTGTCATCGAAAACCCCGAAACCCCGACGAGAGGTATGGTGGCGGTCATGTGATAGCTGGTCACATGGACCATTGTGTATCCAAAAGGGGCTAAAGCTCGGGAAATCCCTAAAGGAAACCCTGACGCAGAATCAGAGCCATTCATCTGGAAGGACGTGTGGTAAAGGATCGAGCACCGTCGGCATATTGGCCATTGGGAAATCGGAGTTCCTGAGGTCGAAGGAAACGAGACATCGAAAGTCTCGAAATCCCGAAGGGATCGGGACCATCCATTTGAGGGACAGGTGTCGAAGATCAAGGCATCGTCGACATTTTGTTCATCGGGAAATTAGGGATCCCGCTGACAAGGGTTTTGTGCAATTCAGAATCACAATCCGCGAAACCCCGATGAGTGGAGGCCAGCTGTCAGCGTGTGTAGGGACACATCGGGGATCAGAGGATCGAAATCCCAGAGGCATGTGCATGGGAACATCAAAAACCCCGATTTCGCGAAACGCGAAATCGCGAGTGAATCTGGATCGTCAGATACAGAATTGATCAGAACCATTGATTTAAAAAGGGGCGCGCATAGATTTAATTTAAAATTTTAAAAAGGGGCCTGATTTCCCCCGAGCAATAAATATGAGACCCGGTGAGCGTTGAACGGGTCCTAGACCAATGGGCTTAAGAAGGGGTCGATGCTCTTCCTACAGGTGACTCGACAGAGGAAAAGGAGGACGATGATAGGTTGCAGAGGTCCTTCTTGGAGGACGTGGAGGCCATTTTCTGACAGAAAGAATATCTACAGGTGGCTGAGGTCATTTGTGCAGGCCGCATGGAAAGTTTGAGGATGGAGGAACCTCATTGTGGTAGTCGGGCGGCAGATCTACACTGACAGTGAGTTCTCGGCCATGGGTTTAACAACCACGAGAGCTGCAGCATCATATCCAGATTTATTGACTTGTTTAATGTTTGTTTAGGAAGCTTTTGCAGCTGCCTGGCAGTCTGTAGATCTGTGTTTACTCTAGAGATAATTTATGTTGTTGTCATAGCCACTAGATGAAACTGCTTGAACCAGTGTGAAAATTAATGAAACGTGGTCAGCAGAGAGTCTGAGGGTTAAGCCCTCAGTAGAAGCATCCTACAAGTAGAAACTGGTGCTATCTTCAGGGGGTTGAATCTCCCTTCCAGGAAAGGCTGGTAAACGAGAGAAGGTTGCAGCCTTCTGCAGGTAGAAGCCTGCGTACTAGTATGAGTCTGCACTAGTACAATGTTGTAAAACGTTTTCTTAATAATTATTGAAGACAGAGACAATGGCAGCGGTGGTTTTCTCCCGATTTGGGTTTCCACCTTAAATCCTGGTGTTCATGTGTCTTATTCATGTTTGTTGATTTATTTTGTTATTGCTGCACTGATCTATTGCTTAATAAGACATCTGATGAATGAAGAAATTCATAATAAGATCTCTGGATGCACTCCTGTTTTCATAAGAATATACAACAACTGGTCTCTACAAAGTAGCCTAAGGTTTTCAGTGAAAGAAAAGAGGAAATTGATTGATTGTTCAAAAACACTGATTCACCCCCCCCCCCTCTCAGTATTTATCAACAAGGTCTTGCATCTGGTTTCAAAGGGATCCTCATCTCTCCCATAGGCCCTTTAATTCCCTTCATATCAGTGAACTTGGTCGGAAACAAGTCTTTATATTCATGTAGTAACTCTGTAATCTTGTCAATAGTAGCAACATCCCAATAATCTCCAACATTTGCAAGCTTAGGTGTCTCCTTTGTTCCAATATTGACTTTCTCGATCTTGATCAGTTTTCCAATGAAAGTTAGCTCAACTCTTGGTCCTTCTATGTCTCTTTGTCCTTATGTTTCAGCGATGTTTACCTTCCTAGGATCATCCTCTCCATAAGCATTGATGTTGTAACAGCCTTGCAGTTTCTAGAGAGGCGTAGTCCATTCATCCTCTTCTTGTTCTAAAGGGAGGCTAGATGCCTCCTCGAATACTATCTGTCTTACAAGCTATAATGCTTGGTCTACTGAGGGATATTGGCTTTCAAACAAAAAGGTGGTAATAAAGTTATGAGTCATACCTCTCCAATCTGTAGTAATGAGGCGCAATTCTTCTTGAAGATACCAGTTGATAGGGGTGGTGTCCAGTGTGTTAATGAATTTATGCATGCACTGTTCTTGAGGAATGTTGGTCCATGCTTCCTCGCAACTTTGCACATGGTCCTTCAGATAACTTCGAACTGTGTGCCTCACTTCGCAGCCTTCTACTTGTGCTAAGAACCGTGTTATCATCAAAGTAAAACATTGTACCTAGTCTGTAATGTTGTTTTTATGTGTCCCCCACCATCTTGTTGGTGTTTCTTTCAAATCCTCATCCATTGCCAATAGTCATTGTTGCATTGGTACACTTTCTTCAAAGTCCCACAAGAAAGTTTCTAAAGGGTTCAGACCATCAAAGGTGGGTAAGTTAGTTATTGTTGTATCGATCCAGTGAACTTCTCTGGTTAATCTAGCACATCGACATGTAGATACTCCATACATTTTGTTCTGCCAGTTCTCCAGTGCTTCCTCCGAATCTGATGAACATGCATTGTCACTTCTCCAACATAGGTTTCCATCAGCCGTGGGCTTAATGTAATCCTATTGTCTAGCTATTAGTTTATATATGTTTTCCAGTTCATATTTGTGGTCCTCTTCTTTGATGGGTTCTATATATCTTTGACCCTCATCGGGATCTAACGATGTGATGACCCTAAGGACATCTCCTTCAAATGTCATTCATCGTTTCTTTAAATTAACCACAGTTGAATTATTGAAAACCCAATCAATTCCTAACAAAGCAGGGTAAGGGAAACTGTCATCAACTATCTCAATTACCTCGAAGTCTACAAACATTCTTACTCCGTCGATGTCCACAGGGACATGTTCCAATCATCCAAAGGGGTTGAAATCTTGTTGATTATCCATCCTGAGCCTGATAGGGGAATAGATCAACTTAGGTTTCCCCATCAGTTCCCAGGTCTGCTTTGTCATGATGTTGACCTCTGACCCTAAGTCGAGGACCACATAGTTTATACCACAGTCTCCAATCTGAGCATTCAAGTGTAATTGCTTATTTTTTCTTCTCTTCTTGGATAGTTGATGTACTGCTTTATTTAGTAAAGGGTCTATCCTTCCTATCTCATACTTTCTGACCAAATTTTGTAGTTCTTGTATAGCTTTCTCATCTTTAATCATCTCTACAAACGTATACAAGAAACTAACAAGTTTACTTGCCTCTTTTTCATCTCTGGGTGTAGTAGACTGATCGACTGCCAGAGGCATTCCACATTATCTTATTTCTGGTCATGTCTTCGATGAAGATCCTTGGTCTCCCCTGAATTCACTTCTTGCCTCCTCGAATATTTTTTTTCTTTCTTTGCAACAAAAGTTTGTGTCTTCTCTGCAGCTTTCCTGACTCTTGATTCTTATGTAGTCTTTCCTTGGGTCATTCTATCCTCTCCGGTAACATCGCCTCCTATAGTGATAACAATGACTCTAGGGTCTGCTATGTGAGGTTCTGCTTTGATCAATTGTATCTGTGGGTTCTGCTAAGGTCCTCATCTCTCCTAAAGCTTGGCTAACAACACAGGACAATCTTCTATAACATGTTCGAATGAACTGCAGTAGTTGCAAGTAGTACACGGTTTATGACAGTCCCTTGCTAAGTGTCTTGGTTGCATGCAGTTATGATAGATGATCTTTCCTCGACCTTGACCCATATCTCCTCCTCTTCCTCTTCCTCGGAATCCACCATGAGGGTTGAAGTTTCCTCTCCCAGGAGAGTTATATTGCGCAGTGCTTCCTTCTTATTGTATTTCCACTTGAATTTTGTATATATCCCTTGATATTTCATGCATGAGATCATAAGCTATGCAATCCCTATCATCATGCCCCATGGACTTACAGAACGTGCAATACAAATTTGTAGGTGTCTAAACATATTTTTTCATGTAATAGCACTCACTATGGCGATTTCTATTTCTGCATACCTCGCACTAGGGTAGTGTGACTTGTTTTAAAGGGCTCGAAGCTCCAAAGGCAAAGTATTCATGGAATAGGGGATAGTTCTCCTTGTCATGGCCTTCTGATTTGTATCTAACATGCCAGATGTCTTCTCTTTTATCTTTTCCCTTGTCTTTCTTCATATCTTCGACCTATAGAGACAAACTAGTTAGCTGACTCAATATTTGACTCATACTTGAGATGGATTCTCCCATAGGGGCTGATTCTAGATTCATGGTGATTTCCAGCACCTCAGCTTGCGAAGAAATATTCTGTTGCATCAGAGGAATTCTGATGTGTGGTAAGAGAGAAGCAATGAACCATTCCTTGTTCTTCTCATCTGGGATCTGAAAAGTCAATCGGCTTGTTAAGGTCTTGAACCTATGATTGAATTCCCAAACAGGTTCAACTACTTTCTGCTTGATCTCTTTCAGCTCCGTAATACATTGTGACTCTGACTTGGGTTTCTTGAACTTTGCAATCAATGCATTCTTAATCTCATTTAGTGGCTTAGGCTGTGAAAGTCCTTGGACAAGATTCATGTACCATATCAGTGCGCGATCTCTTAAGGTAGTACTGAACTGAGCTCTTTTAATAGCTTCACCGGTGACATTCTTAATATTCCATACGGCTTCACATAGGAACCAATGTTGATCAGAATCTTTAGATCCATATCCCCTAAATATAGGGAGACTCATCTCATCTTCCATAGAGCTTCATAGGTTTCATGTCTAAGTATAGACGGAACTGCTAGTAATAGTACTCTGAGGACTCTGGTGACTCTAACTATTATGATTGCTTGGTGCTGCTAAAACAATAGGAGGAGTAATGGTACTTACTTCAATGGTCTGCGCAGTTGCTGAAGTTTATGGCTCTTCCTGGAAAGGTTCTTCAGCTTCCTTTTCCTCTACCCTAGTGGGTTATGAATCTTCTTCGTTTGTCAGATCTGCCTCTTCTCCACTGTAGAAACCCTCTTCCTCGTAGTTCTTCTTAAACAGGCTCGCAAGGTGTACTTCTCTGAATGCTCTCCCACTACATGTATGTCCAGCCTATGTGTCATTATTGTTGTCTGAGTTCTTGAAAGTTAGACTTGTCTAATCTGACCAACTACTGTATCTTCAAGACGTTCTTCTCATGCAATAGCATCTTGATTCTCAACTTTAGAAAGTGTAAACATTTTCCTCTAGGTCCCTTCAAGAAATATCTCTCGGCTTGGTTGTATGATTCTACTCTGTCAACAACAAACTAGGTGATGTACCCTCCAATGGTGCTATCAAACCAGTGATCTAATCCTCATGATACAACGTTATCAACTCTCTTGACCTTCTTGATCAGCGTCGACGTCCAAACCACAGGGGGTCTAGATATGATCTCAAAATGGGTATCTGCTAACCTAGCTAACCACTCATATAGCTCCTAATGGATTCCTCCAAAGAAAATATCATGTATATCAGTAAAGATATATCTTCCTAACCAATCCTCTGTATTAATATTATGATTCCTGTTCTGGGCTTCAGTGAAGTATTTTTCTTGATCATCTATCCACTTATGAATTTATTTCTTTGATGGAAACCACCTTAACATTCCCTCAAGAAGATTCATGTCCCGGCAATGGAACCATTTTTTGGCACAGGGGAAAACCTAGGGTTCAGCTCCAAGAGCGCACCAACAAGCCCTAAATATTGGTCCTTTGGAAACACCTTCTAGGCAGATGCAGTCTCACCCAAAGAAGCAATGAGGGGGTTGTAGGACAGAGATGTCTACAACTAGAAGGAATGCGATGTGGATTCAATGCAACAACACATAACAATCTAGTATTCTTTCTTTTTCTACAACCTACTGCGCAATTTATATCTATCATATCTAACACAGTAATGAAATAACAATATATCCAAGGACAAAGTATAGAGCATCAATCACACACAACACAATATGTACGTGGTTCACCCTCTCTCCAGGGCTAGGTACAAAGAACTGTTCTTTATAATATATTAAGATGAAGCATACAGTTCTTGTCTGTTCTCTTAGCTAGTAGATATTCTTCTTCTTCTCTCTTTCTCTCCCCCTTCCTGTGCACCGAGCTGCAGGAATGATCTTCACACCCAGCTAAAGATCTTACAATATAGATTTCCCTCACAGTACAATACTTCTCTCTCAATAGAAATATTTCCTCATAGCACGATCTCTTCCAACAGCAACATCACAAACCCACAATAACAACAACAACCCAACCCAGGTCCTCTTGACCTTTATTTATACATTACAATAACTCACTGACTTCCTTAGGCCAATACCTAAGTGTCAAAACCCTAGATACTGAAACCCTAGGTGTCTAAAACCCTAGCTCAACTTGAACCACGTTTTCAAGGCTTCACCAACTTGTCTTTCCTTCTTTCTCGCACGGTGCTCCAAAGCATCCAACGGTGGATTTCTCTGCTTGTTGAGTTATCTGTGATCCTTCTTCTTTGTTGATCTGTCATCCTTGATGTCCTCATCCAACGGCTTGCTTTCTTGGACTTCGCTTCATCTCTTCTGCTCTTCTTCTTACTTCGACCCAGTAACAATCACTGTGTCTTCGGCGCAGCTCGAATTTCACCTTTTTTGCCGTAATCTTCGCTTACTTCCATAACCCAGGGCCAACAGAATTATAAAAAACACCACAAATGAATAAAAATGAAAATGAAAAAAATACTTAAGAAGGTGTATTGACTAGCAATATCTTCAAGTGGGCCCTAAATTTAAGAGGACTAATGAACCCCTATAAAATATCTTATCTCAACTCAAAGGAACATTAACTTTATTTCACCAACAAACAATTTCTATGCATAATGTCTAATACATAGCTTTTGCACTTATAACCCTAAGTGTGTGAAATCCATAATCTACCCAAACTTAAGCTATAGATAAGATTATTTATAACTAGAATTTATTGGATTCCTCAAGTATGCTAGGGAGTTCCCAGGATTGGTATAACTAATATTATTCTCATAATCACTAGCTTCATCACCCCATGGATCTATCATTTTGGAAATTTTCTAAGGAAACAAATTTTGTGATCCAGGTGGATATTGGTGGCCAACCACCTGTTCTAACTAGCTCCTCTTGTCAGTTTTTAGTGCAATTCTTTCTTTTGTACTTATTTTTAATTGCGGGTTCTACATTTCTGGGGTTGTCTGAATCCCTACACATCTTCCAGGTGGATACTGGTGGCCTCCCACCTAATCCAACTGGAGTATTTTTTATGTTTTCATGTCAGCTTATCTTGTTGTACTTCAAGGGCCGTTTTGGGGCCCTAAACAGTGTTTTTTTGGCTCGCCACAGGCAAATTGTAGGCAGAGTCAAATTTTCACAGCAGAATGCATCGTTCTCGAAAACACCTTTCCAATGGGCTATCACATCCCTAAAATAAAGATCGTATGCAAAATTTACGACCCAAGGAAGTTAATGTACTAACTTACCCAAACAGGGTCCACATGACTTTTGGCGTTTCATCTCCTAGGGTTAGGTTTTCGGATGTCTAGGGTTTTGGCATTCATGTTTATCATAAAAATGCCTTCATATCTTCATTGTAATCATTTTCTTGTCAATGAGTGTAGTCTTCACATCTCTTCTTAGATATAAATTTGCCACCATTCTAGCAAGTCTTGCACTCTGTATTTTTACAGTCTCTTTACAATTATTTCATTAATAGAAATCAAGTATTGTTTTATTTCTCTATTTCTGGAAATTTTCATGAGTATTTCATTGTAATATCTTTGCTTTCATTTCATTCTTAAAATAATCCGGATCAGTGGCATCAGAGCAGGTTGCTCTTGATCGTTTTTCAGCGCATGTCCCTGACAAGGTCCGAGTATAGCCAGTTGGGTCTCGAGTTTGTCTCTCTTGAGTACAATCACTCTCGCACACCCAAGAAACCATCGATGGTGGCATAAAATAAAAACAACGGAGCGGAAGATTCTATTAAGCTGTTGCTTGAGAAATCTCTCACACGATAGAGGGAAGAAATGATGGATAATTTTGCACACATCCTTCAACGCTTGTCGATAGAAACATGTGCATATTCATCAAGAGGCCATTTTTGAGGAAACTCTCCCTTCAAGGTACAAGTTAATTTTTATATTCCTATATTTGAAGGTCAGATAGATGTGGATGCCCTAGAAAAATGGTTAAATCTATTAGAAGGTTATTTCTCTATTCAAAAAAAATTCGACAAGGAGAAGATCACCTTCGCACTCCTCAAGTCTCTCCCCCATGTCAAACATTGTTGGGAAACTTACTGGGAGCAAAGTTCCACAGATGAATCTGGAATATATGGGGCTGAGCCCAGTTGGTATTTTTTTGTGGATGCAATCAAATAATAGTACTATTTTTTTGATAACTATGAAGACTAGTGCATGATATGGACCACACTATGGCAAGAGAAGATCCAAATAGTTTCGGAGTTCGCACATACCTTCCATACCTTGTGCACCAAGCTGGGTATCAAAGACTCTGAGAGGCATATGGTTCTGAAATACCATGGGGCTCTGCATAGGTACATCCAAACTGAAATTGATTTCCTAAACATATCATCATTGGGAGATACCTATCGATATGGTGTCAAAATCGATAGGAAGAAAGATCATTGACACATACCCCACTACTACTATTGTGAATACAACAATTCATCTAGAAGAACCAATAGATCATGAAGAGGGGGATCACCTATTCCATTCACAGATGTGGGTGAAGGGGACCCCATTGCATTTATTTATTTATAATGGCATCCAAAAGAACCTCATCTCAGCTAAGGTCATCAAATAGTTGGGGATTTTGAGAACACCACACCCACAACCATACAACATCAGGTGGCTTCACCAGGGACGAGATCATCGCGTCAACCAACAATGTCACTTGTCCTAAGGCATCCATCCCTTCAAGGATGAGGTAGTGTGTGATATTTCCCCTCTTGATGTCTATGATGTTGTTTTGGGAAAACCATAGATGTGGAAACGTCATGATGTCTATGAGTCAATACCCCGTAGTGTCATTATTACTCTGGGAGGTCAGCTCTACAGGATACCAAAGGTAGTTCTGATTACTGCTCCACCAAAACAACACCGCAAGGTAATCTAGAATATAGCTACAACCATTGTAGCCTCAACACCTTCTATCCATCAAAAATAGATTGTCGAAGAGACATAAGATAATGTTTATTCACCTACAATGGTGCCTACACAATGCCCCATCCAACCCAGATACAATAGGTTGGTGGAACAGATCCAACCCCTCTAGCAATAGGTTTGTGATAGTCTTCCACAAGCCGAGAAGCACAACTTCTCCAACAAGGCATGCAACTTGCCAAGATTCAGATTCATAAAATGATTTCCTTAGGGGGGGGGATTGATCTAGGTGGATATTGGTGCACACCCACATGTTCCAACTAGCTCCTCTTATCATTTTTTAGTACAACACGTTCTTTTCTACTTCTTTGTAATTGTGGGTTCTACACTTTCGGGGTTGTCTGAATACCTACACATCTGCCAGGTGGATACTGGTGGACTCCCACCTAATACAAATGAATTATTTTGTATTTTTTCATGTCGTCGCGTCTTTTTGTACTTCCAGGGCCATTTGGGGACCTAAATAATGTTTTTTTGGCTCGCCACAGTCAAACTATAGACTGAGTCAGAGTTTGATAGTGTAATACGTAATTCTCGAAAATACCTTTCCAACAAGTTATCACGCACCTAAAATAGAGATCATATGCAAAAGTTACGACCTTGGGAAGTTAATGTACTAACATACCCAAACATGGCCCACATGAATTTTGGTGTTTCATCTCCTAGGGTTAGGTTTTTGGATGTCTAGGTTTTTGGCATTCATGTTTATCATAAAAACTCCTTCAAAGCCTCATTGTAATCATATTCTTGCGAATGAGCATAGCCATCACATCTCTTCTTAGAGATAAAGCTGCCACCATTATAGTGAGTCTTGCACTCTATATTTTTACAGTCTCTTTACAATTCTTTCATTAATAGAAATCAAATATTTTTGTATTTCTTTGTTTCTGGAAATTTTCATGAGTATTTCATTGTAATATCTCTGCTTTCATTTCGTTCTGAAAATAATCCAGATCATTTTGGGGCACGCTATCCTTCTTCATTGGTGTAGTCAATGGAATGTTGTAGAGGGCTTGTGGGTCCATCTCCCCCCTTGATCAACCAACATGATGGGCTACTATGGATTGTAGTTCCATCTTCCTCTTTTCTTGGGTTAAAAAATTGTTGAAAGTGCATGTTCATGGGCCCATTGTCTTTCTTGGACGAGCTACAAAAGTGGATCAAGTGTACATTTCCTAGTCCTTGATGAATAATTACTACTTTTCATATAGGTCCTTTACTAACATTATGATTCCATAAAGGCCACATAATATAAGGGATTATGTAGCCTATTCAAGTCCTTTTTATTTATAAATGTTTGTGAGAAGACATTTAGTGTTGATGAAACATTTACATAATCATTCTATAGTAATAAGACTCCATAGCCATTAAAAAATTCATTGATAGCTCATTAGAATATCTATCACTATCAACCATTCATAAACGCTTAGGAAAACTTAGACATTTTCAGCCTCAAAATATTTCCAAAATAAACATTACAAGTAATTAATCAATAAACTATTAATGTCTAGAAAACTGGTCAATGCAATATGTATTGAGCTTAAAAGAGGCAATGTCCAAGGTTTTTAGAGAGGGAAATTTTCCATAAAAGATGAAAAACTAGACCAATTCTAGGGCTCATCATACTCCCCAACTTGAAGGTTTGCACACCCTTTATGCAACAAAAAAAGAAACAAAGGGAATGGATAGGACTACTAGTTATCATCTCTTGACTACCCCTCCTACTATTGAATGATACCTTCACTAGATATTGTATAATTTTCTTGTGGTTCTAAAATTGTGGCTACATTCTATGGGTCTTCCCTTATTTATGCCATTGCTTGTTATTTTGTTCCCTTATTTTCCTTTGCATATGAATATGAATTTGAAAAGGGTTGTCGACTATTGCTTACCACATTTATTGTGACGGGTAATAATTTCCCTTATTATGATATGTTGATCTCAGTAGCCCACTTTTATATTAGTAATTCCTCTTTAAACCCATAAGAAACCATTTTTCTTTTAGGTACAAGACATATACTCTTGCAGTTGGTCTACACGATCTTATTAACATACTTTATAACATGTTCACACATGGTCATTTATCTTATCACATATTTAGTCTTTTCTCCAGTCTCTTCTAGTTGCTTAACCATATCAATTTTTAGGTCAACATTCTCATTCATTAGTGATTTTAAACCACAAGAATATTTGAAAGAGGTAGGAGAAAATTTTTCATCCAATCACTTAATTACTTTTTGGCGCTTTTGAATAGAGATGATTCCCTCTCCTCTCCTGTGATTCTATCGCCTAGAAAAGTGTTTGTTAGAGGATCTATGGAATCAGGGTTTTTCTCAGTGAGGCATAATGAAAATACACCACAGGGGGTCTACTTTCAAAACCCATGTGTTGAGCGATTGTGGGCATCGTGGTCATGTGGGCGTTGGCCATATGGACTTTCCAAAGCTTACAAAACATATTTAAGTCACTCGGTTTTTATTTTGTTCCCCCGGACCAAATGTCAAGGCAAGGAATAAAATGATTAGTAATCCATTAATAAGCCATTTTCATGGACACATGGCAAGGCATGACAAGGAATTTCATGTCAAGGCAAGGAATGGCATGTCAAGGAAAGGAATGGCATGTCAAGGCAAGGAAAGGCAAGGCATGCCATTCCAAGGAAAGGCATGGTATTCCAAGCAAAGGCATGGCATGCCAAGGTAAGGAAATTCAAGGAATGACATGGCATTTCAAGGCAAGGCATGGCATGTCAAGGAAAGGGAATGCATGGAAATTAAAGGCATTGCAAGGCAAGGCATAGAAATGCATGAAAATGCATGGAAAATCATGGAAAGGAAATACAATGCATGACATGACATGTCAAGGTAAGGAAATGCATGGCAAGGCATGACATGGCATGCATGGAAAGGCATGACATGGAATGCATGGCATGCCAAGGCAAGGCAAGGTATGGAATGTCAAGGTAAGGAAATGCATGGCAAGGCATGGCATGTCAAGTCAAGGCATGGCAAGGCATGGCATGTCAAGACAAGGCATGGCATGTCAAGGAAGCCAAGGCATAGCATGTCAAGGAAAGGTAAGACATGTCAAGGCAAGGCATGGAAAGGCAAGGAATGTCATGTCAAGGAAAGGCATGGCATGTCAAGGCAAGGCAAGGCATGGCATGGAAAGGCAAGGAAAGACATGTCAAGGAAAGGCATGGCATGTGTTGGTCCAATTTACTATTGTAAATTAGAACATGTATTTTATTTATAAATCCAGAAATTTGTAGAACTTTGAAGAAAACCAATATATATGGATTTGTAGATCTGAACTATTTTTGAAAAGGAATCACACTTTCATAAAAAAAATTGTATAAAAAGAAGAATAAACATACTCAACAAGAATTGGTTTTTGTAAATGAGAAAACACAAAAATATCTTACAAGAGGTCCTTTTGTAGTGTTCTAAAACATCTATCACCAATCAAGTTCATTAAGTATTAAAATGCACTTGCATAATCATACTTGCATTGATAATTTGAAAGCAAGGAAAGCCTAGAATAACTTAATAAGTCTTAATTGTTACAGACAAGAGATTACTAAACTCCTTTACAAGAGACTCTTTTGTAATGTTCCACAAGAACTATCAACAATTCAGATTTCTTAAGTATTCTTACTGAACACAATAAACTAAAAGCCTGAAATGAACTACAATGATGCTTTAAAAAGGTAACAACAACTATTCTAGAATTTCCATAACATTATGAATTAATAGTTGTATGGCTTGATTATTATTTCCTGAAAATAAAAGAGATATATGAGAAATAAATGTACAGGAAGAAATATACCATCATTCAAAGAAATGCACAATGAAGAAAAAGGTGTACAGGCTTGACAATGGGGGCCCTCCAATGATTTTCTTGTAATATTTAAATTAAGACCAGCTAAAAGAACTATGATAATAGCACGAACTAATAAATGAACTCATTCAAAACATTTGCAGAGGGTTGATCCAAAAATATCCAAGTCCTGGAGTATTTATACAAACAGTATGTAACCAAAAATACTACAACTACTCCTAAGATCCATTATTTACTCTAGGAGGGTCGAAACCATCCTCATGATCCACAAGGAAATCCCAAGAAATCTCAAATCTACCCTAATTTTTTCCAAAAATAGGGGATTTTCCTGCATAAGTGGTTGAGTTTGACCAGCGTTGACTTCACATGTGTGGAGCCTCTTTTTGGAAGAGAATAGATATTTTTCCATCCATGGACATCAAGGATCATGCCACATGTCTTAGAATTCACCAAGATATCTTGCAAGTATATAAACCACAGATCTATTACGAACAATTACATCTTCCTGTAATTTCTGTTAAACAATTATCTTTAGTGCCTAATTTTTGTCTAAATTTAAGAAAATAAAATAAATGACAAAAGCAACTTATTTTACACATTTAAATGTAAAAATGGTGATGGAATGAAGAATGGGAATGATTTAAATATGGAAAAATAAGGAAACGTAAGGATAAAAAGTATATATCAAAAGTACCTAACATCTACCCCAAGATGATAGTGTTGCAGGTCCTTATGCAATGATAACTTATCCTCAAGAATCTCTTGCTTCATGTGCAACTTGCAGCAATATCTCAATCCCAGGTCTAGTCATTTCCTTGATTTGTTGTTTTCTTTGTTATTGACTATATTTTTATTTTCATGTACTTTTTCTTTCTTTCCTTTGATTTATGATACCATTTATATGCTTGGTTTGTAAGAACAATGGTTTCCCTCTTTAGCGTCTCATTTTCATTCTCGAGTTTCTCATTTTCTTCATGAACTTTATGGCTTTGAGTTCTGAGCATCTCATTTTTTGTTTTCAAGTATCTCTCCAAAAATTCTATTTCTTTGATATTTATTTTCATCTTCTTTATCTTTTTCTCTTTCTTCTAAACTTATGATGGTGACTCAACAACTATCTTCTTCCCTTTTTGTTTTTCTGATAATTCCTTAATCTGATCCTCATTCCCCATTTCTTCAAAAATTGTCTTCATTCCTTTTTTATTTTTTTTGTATGTAGAGTATGTAGAAGCCTCTTGTCCTTCAACATATTCCTTCTCAAATGCTTGTACATCCTCCTTTTCTTTTTCTTGTGCCTCTAAAAATTCTATCTGAGCATAATCCTTTTGTTGAGATGGATCCACCTCTTTTTCTATATGAAAGTTCTTGGATTTCCTTTTGTACATTCTAAAAGGCTTATCGTTCTCTTGAAATTCCTTTTCTTCCTTGACCATGCATTGTGTCATTATTCTTGTTCCCGTGGGTTGTTTTTTTTTTTTGCCTCATGAGCCATGATTATTTTTACTTCATCATCCTCTTCATCATCATCTAGAACAAATTCATGTCCTTTGTCCTCCTCTTCTTCCACAAACTTGTTATCAACCAAGAATTGTTTCCATGTGATGTTTTGTTTTGTAAATTCATGGTTTGTGATCATTTTAATGATACCATGATGGTATAATCTCCTTTATTCATGTTTGTCTTGTTTCTAGATACCCTTATCCATTTTAGGGATGCTATTGAGAAAATAATAAGGCATATTAATTTCCTTTTCTTGCTTCAAATGTTGAAATAGCCTAATATGGTATAGGAAGATTATGCTATATCTCCCTTCACAAATGATGAATTTTTAAATCACATAAGTTACCTTATCCCAAGGATGGACCAACCAACTCCTTGGAATTCTCGATTCCCAATTCATTGTTGATGCCCTTGACTTGCATAAAAATGACATCCAAGATTTCTCTTTAAATTGTTTGCTCTTGAAGTATCTTTCCCCTTCTTGTGGTAATCATGTCACTTATGATAACACATGCTCTTATAAGTGTAAGGTGAGGTTACCAATAGTGGCCCTCTCCACCATCAAATGTATGGGAAAATTTCTTTGTAACTTTTTCATCATACCCATCAAATTTGAGTAAAAATTGAAGCCAATTCACCTCCTACAATATTTTTAAAGTGTCTTCATGGAATTTAGATGCATCAAAAGATATGGGTTCTATTATGTTAGCCATGATTTAATATTTTTTTCTAGTCTCAACAAAATCTATTTATGTCCTGTGCACTGTATGTGCTTCAATATGATTCAAAATTTGCCCAATTGTCCACTATGTGCTTTTTCGTTGCTCATGAATTCTTTGTTATCCTATTGCAGCTATTGTAAGAGAACGAAGTTTTGATTTTTATGTTAATATTATAATTTTTTAACATAAAAACAAAGATTATTTCTTTCATTCATTTTAATTTCAATGTTGAATCCCTGGCTAAATTTGGAACCAAGAAAAGTTTGGCATACCTTAGTGTGATTCTTTGGAAAAAAATCCACTTATATAATCAAGTTCTCCTGGAACTTTGATACCCTAAATGCATTGTAAAAATCCTTAATTTTTTCCCATATCCTACAGAAATTCGAGGCCCTTGTTAACAAAACATGTTGTAGCTGATTTTGTTGGTGAATTTTGAGTTTTGGAACATCATGGGGTTCCTAAAAATAACTCTTAATCTTTGAAAATTGAAATCAATTTGAAAACAAACTCATACTTGTAGCTTTGAATGTGTTGGAATCGTGGCACAATCTGAGCGAAAAAATCACAATATTGGGGACCTTTTTGAACTACTGTAAGTAGCTATTCATGGAGAGCTTGCTTGTTGGACCCTTCTGTTATGCATGAGAGAATAAAAAGGTAGAAGAAATGGAATTCTCTTGGTTAAAGGAAACCTATCACTCCTTATCTAAGACTGTATTAAACTATAGGGGTTTCGATGAGCTTAAGACTTATGTTTGTTGACAAATGAAATGTATTAATGACATAAAATAATATAAACTTTTCATTTCACCAAGGAATTCCAAATTATTTCCCCTCTCATTTGTTTTGGTAAGTGCAATCATACTCCAGAGTGTTAATATATCCTTCTATTGTTATCATTTGCACTCTAAATCAGTCTTGTACTTTGCACTCATTTCATAAACTTGTAATTTTTGAACTCTTTTATGAACTCTGTACTTGAAATGATTTCTGGAATTGCCTTATACCTCATATGTAGATTCAAAAAGATATATTCCCTCCAATTTTTGAATTTTCAAATGTGTTATTTTCCTTATGCATTCAAATTTACAAACTATTTGTTTCTTTCTTGTAGTCATTCCATAGAGATTTTAAGAACAAATTTCATTGAATGCTTTAAGGAAGTCTTTCATAAATCTCTTCTCTTGAAAAATTGTAGGTTTACAACCATAAAAATTTTCAAAAGGTATGAAATTTCCACTATTTGTAACTCTTTTCAAGAA
>ML797109.1:285167-342040 GCA_009831015.1 Picea engelmannii
TCTTCAAGTGGGCCCTAAATTTAAGAGGACTAATGAACCCCTATAAAATATCTTATCTCAACTCAAAGGAACATTAACTTTATTTCACCAACAAACAATTTCTATGCATAATGTCTAATACATAGCTTTTGCACTTATAACCCTAAGTGTGTGAAATCCATAATCTACCCAAACTTAAGCTATAGATAAGATTATTTATAACTAGAATTTATTGGATTCCTCAAGTATGCTAGGGAGTTCCCAGGATTGGTATAACTAATATTATTCTCATAATCACTAGCTTCATCACCCCATGGATCTATCATTTTGGAAATTTTCTAAGGAAACAAATTTTGTGATCCAGGTGGATATTGGTGGCCAACCACCTGTTCTAACTAGCTCCTCTTGTCAGTTTTTAGTGCAATTCTTTCTTTTGTACTTATTTTTAATTGCGGGTTCTACATTTCTGGGGTTGTCTGAATCCCTACACATCTTCCAGGTGGATACTGGTGGCCTCCCACCTAATCCAACTGGAGTATTTTTTATGTTTTCATGTCAGCTTATCTTGTTGTACTTCAAGGGCCGTTTTGGGGCCCTAAACAGTGTTTTTTTGGCTCGCCACAGGCAAATTGTAGGCAGAGTCAAATTTTCACAGCAGAATGCATCGTTCTCGAAAACACCTTTCCAATGGGCTATCACATCCCTAAAATAAAGATCGTATGCAAAATTTACGACCCAAGGAAGTTAATGTACTAACTTACCCAAACAGGGTCCACATGACTTTTGGCGTTTCATCTCCTAGGGTTAGGTTTTCGGATGTCTAGGGTTTTGGCATTCATGTTTATCATAAAAATGCCTTCATATCTTCATTGTAATCATTTTCTTGTCAATGAGTGTAGTCTTCACATCTCTTCTTAGATATAAATTTGCCACCATTCTAGCAAGTCTTGCACTCTGTATTTTTACAGTCTCTTTACAATTATTTCATTAATAGAAATCAAGTATTGTTTTATTTCTCTATTTCTGGAAATTTTCATGAGTATTTCATTGTAATATCTTTGCTTTCATTTCATTCTTAAAATAATCCGGATCAGTGGCATCAGAGCAGGTTGCTCTTGATCGTTTTTCAGCGCATGTCCCTGACAAGGTCCGAGTATAGCCAGTTGGGTCTCGAGTTTGTCTCTCTTGAGTACAATCACTCTCGCACACCCAAGAAACCATCGATGGTGGCATAAAATAAAAACAACGGAGCGGAAGATTCTATTAAGCTGTTGCTTGAGAAATCTCTCACACGATAGAGGGAAGAAATGATGGATAATTTTGCACACATCCTTCAACGCTTGTCGATAGAAACATGTGCATATTCATCAAGAGGCCATTTTTGAGGAAACTCTCCCTTCAAGGTACAAGTTAATTTTTATATTCCTATATTTGAAGGTCAGATAGATGTGGATGCCCTAGAAAAATGGTTAAATCTATTAGAAGGTTATTTCTCTATTCAAAAAAAATTCGACAAGGAGAAGATCACCTTCGCACTCCTCAAGTCTCTCCCCCATGTCAAACATTGTTGGGAAACTTACTGGGAGCAAAGTTCCACAGATGAATCTGGAATATATGGGGCTGAGCCCAGTTGGTATTTTTTTGTGGATGCAATCAAATAATAGTACTATTTTTTTGATAACTATGAAGACTAGTGCATGATATGGACCACACTATGGCAAGAGAAGATCCAAATAGTTTCGGAGTTCGCACATACCTTCCATACCTTGTGCACCAAGCTGGGTATCAAAGACTCTGAGAGGCATATGGTTCTGAAATACCATGGGGCTCTGCATAGGTACATCCAAACTGAAATTGATTTCCTAAACATATCATCATTGGGAGATACCTATCGATATGGTGTCAAAATCGATAGGAAGAAAGATCATTGACACATACCCCACTACTACTATTGTGAATACAACAATTCATCTAGAAGAACCAATAGATCATGAAGAGGGGGATCACCTATTCCATTCACAGATGTGGGTGAAGGGGACCCCATTGCATTTATTTATTTATAATGGCATCCAAAAGAACCTCATCTCAGCTAAGGTCATCAAATAGTTGGGGATTTTGAGAACACCACACCCACAACCATACAACATCAGGTGGCTTCACCAGGGACGAGATCATCGCGTCAACCAACAATGTCACTTGTCCTAAGGCATCCATCCCTTCAAGGATGAGGTAGTGTGTGATATTTCCCCTCTTGATGTCTATGATGTTGTTTTGGGAAAACCATAGATGTGGAAACGTCATGATGTCTATGAGTCAATACCCCGTAGTGTCATTATTACTCTGGGAGGTCAGCTCTACAGGATACCAAAGGTAGTTCTGATTACTGCTCCACCAAAACAACACCGCAAGGTAATCTAGAATATAGCTACAACCATTGTAGCCTCAACACCTTCTATCCATCAAAAATAGATTGTCGAAGAGACATAAGATAATGTTTATTCACCTACAATGGTGCCTACACAATGCCCCATCCAACCCAGATACAATAGGTTGGTGGAACAGATCCAACCCCTCTAGCAATAGGTTTGTGATAGTCTTCCACAAGCCGAGAAGCACAACTTCTCCAACAAGGCATGCAACTTGCCAAGATTCAGATTCATAAAATGATTTCCTTAGGGGGGGGGATTGATCTAGGTGGATATTGGTGCACACCCACATGTTCCAACTAGCTCCTCTTATCATTTTTTAGTACAACACGTTCTTTTCTACTTCTTTGTAATTGTGGGTTCTACACTTTCGGGGTTGTCTGAATACCTACACATCTGCCAGGTGGATACTGGTGGACTCCCACCTAATACAAATGAATTATTTTGTATTTTTTCATGTCGTCGCGTCTTTTTGTACTTCCAGGGCCATTTGGGGACCTAAATAATGTTTTTTTGGCTCGCCACAGTCAAACTATAGACTGAGTCAGAGTTTGATAGTGTAATACGTAATTCTCGAAAATACCTTTCCAACAAGTTATCACGCACCTAAAATAGAGATCATATGCAAAAGTTACGACCTTGGGAAGTTAATGTACTAACATACCCAAACATGGCCCACATGAATTTTGGTGTTTCATCTCCTAGGGTTAGGTTTTTGGATGTCTAGGTTTTTGGCATTCATGTTTATCATAAAAACTCCTTCAAAGCCTCATTGTAATCATATTCTTGCGAATGAGCATAGCCATCACATCTCTTCTTAGAGATAAAGCTGCCACCATTATAGTGAGTCTTGCACTCTATATTTTTACAGTCTCTTTACAATTCTTTCATTAATAGAAATCAAATATTTTTGTATTTCTTTGTTTCTGGAAATTTTCATGAGTATTTCATTGTAATATCTCTGCTTTCATTTCGTTCTGAAAATAATCCAGATCATTTTGGGGCACGCTATCCTTCTTCATTGGTGTAGTCAATGGAATGTTGTAGAGGGCTTGTGGGTCCATCTCCCCCCTTGATCAACCAACATGATGGGCTACTATGGATTGTAGTTCCATCTTCCTCTTTTCTTGGGTTAAAAAATTGTTGAAAGTGCATGTTCATGGGCCCATTGTCTTTCTTGGACGAGCTACAAAAGTGGATCAAGTGTACATTTCCTAGTCCTTGATGAATAATTACTACTTTTCATATAGGTCCTTTACTAACATTATGATTCCATAAAGGCCACATAATATAAGGGATTATGTAGCCTATTCAAGTCCTTTTTATTTATAAATGTTTGTGAGAAGACATTTAGTGTTGATGAAACATTTACATAATCATTCTATAGTAATAAGACTCCATAGCCATTAAAAAATTCATTGATAGCTCATTAGAATATCTATCACTATCAACCATTCATAAACGCTTAGGAAAACTTAGACATTTTCAGCCTCAAAATATTTCCAAAATAAACATTACAAGTAATTAATCAATAAACTATTAATGTCTAGAAAACTGGTCAATGCAATATGTATTGAGCTTAAAAGAGGCAATGTCCAAGGTTTTTAGAGAGGGAAATTTTCCATAAAAGATGAAAAACTAGACCAATTCTAGGGCTCATCATACTCCCCAACTTGAAGGTTTGCACACCCTTTATGCAACAAAAAAAGAAACAAAGGGAATGGATAGGACTACTAGTTATCATCTCTTGACTACCCCTCCTACTATTGAATGATACCTTCACTAGATATTGTATAATTTTCTTGTGGTTCTAAAATTGTGGCTACATTCTATGGGTCTTCCCTTATTTATGCCATTGCTTGTTATTTTGTTCCCTTATTTTCCTTTGCATATGAATATGAATTTGAAAAGGGTTGTCGACTATTGCTTACCACATTTATTGTGACGGGTAATAATTTCCCTTATTATGATATGTTGATCTCAGTAGCCCACTTTTATATTAGTAATTCCTCTTTAAACCCATAAGAAACCATTTTTCTTTTAGGTACAAGACATATACTCTTGCAGTTGGTCTACACGATCTTATTAACATACTTTATAACATGTTCACACATGGTCATTTATCTTATCACATATTTAGTCTTTTCTCCAGTCTCTTCTAGTTGCTTAACCATATCAATTTTTAGGTCAACATTCTCATTCATTAGTGATTTTAAACCACAAGAATATTTGAAAGAGGTAGGAGAAAATTTTTCATCCAATCACTTAATTACTTTTTGGCGCTTTTGAATAGAGATGATTCCCTCTCCTCTCCTGTGATTCTATCGCCTAGAAAAGTGTTTGTTAGAGGATCTATGGAATCAGGGTTTTTCTCAGTGAGGCATAATGAAAATACACCACAGGGGGTCTACTTTCAAAACCCATGTGTTGAGCGATTGTGGGCATCGTGGTCATGTGGGCGTTGGCCATATGGACTTTCCAAAGCTTACAAAACATATTTAAGTCACTCGGTTTTTATTTTGTTCCCCCGGACCAAATGTCAAGGCAAGGAATAAAATGATTAGTAATCCATTAATAAGCCATTTTCATGGACACATGGCAAGGCATGACAAGGAATTTCATGTCAAGGCAAGGAATGGCATGTCAAGGAAAGGAATGGCATGTCAAGGCAAGGAAAGGCAAGGCATGCCATTCCAAGGAAAGGCATGGTATTCCAAGCAAAGGCATGGCATGCCAAGGTAAGGAAATTCAAGGAATGACATGGCATTTCAAGGCAAGGCATGGCATGTCAAGGAAAGGGAATGCATGGAAATTAAAGGCATTGCAAGGCAAGGCATAGAAATGCATGAAAATGCATGGAAAATCATGGAAAGGAAATACAATGCATGACATGACATGTCAAGGTAAGGAAATGCATGGCAAGGCATGACATGGCATGCATGGAAAGGCATGACATGGAATGCATGGCATGCCAAGGCAAGGCAAGGTATGGAATGTCAAGGTAAGGAAATGCATGGCAAGGCATGGCATGTCAAGTCAAGGCATGGCAAGGCATGGCATGTCAAGACAAGGCATGGCATGTCAAGGAAGCCAAGGCATAGCATGTCAAGGAAAGGTAAGACATGTCAAGGCAAGGCATGGAAAGGCAAGGAATGTCATGTCAAGGAAAGGCATGGCATGTCAAGGCAAGGCAAGGCATGGCATGGAAAGGCAAGGAAAGACATGTCAAGGAAAGGCATGGCATGTGTTGGTCCAATTTACTATTGTAAATTAGAACATGTATTTTATTTATAAATCCAGAAATTTGTAGAACTTTGAAGAAAACCAATATATATGGATTTGTAGATCTGAACTATTTTTGAAAAGGAATCACACTTTCATAAAAAAAATTGTATAAAAAGAAGAATAAACATACTCAACAAGAATTGGTTTTTGTAAATGAGAAAACACAAAAATATCTTACAAGAGGTCCTTTTGTAGTGTTCTAAAACATCTATCACCAATCAAGTTCATTAAGTATTAAAATGCACTTGCATAATCATACTTGCATTGATAATTTGAAAGCAAGGAAAGCCTAGAATAACTTAATAAGTCTTAATTGTTACAGACAAGAGATTACTAAACTCCTTTACAAGAGACTCTTTTGTAATGTTCCACAAGAACTATCAACAATTCAGATTTCTTAAGTATTCTTACTGAACACAATAAACTAAAAGCCTGAAATGAACTACAATGATGCTTTAAAAAGGTAACAACAACTATTCTAGAATTTCCATAACATTATGAATTAATAGTTGTATGGCTTGATTATTATTTCCTGAAAATAAAAGAGATATATGAGAAATAAATGTACAGGAAGAAATATACCATCATTCAAAGAAATGCACAATGAAGAAAAAGGTGTACAGGCTTGACAATGGGGGCCCTCCAATGATTTTCTTGTAATATTTAAATTAAGACCAGCTAAAAGAACTATGATAATAGCACGAACTAATAAATGAACTCATTCAAAACATTTGCAGAGGGTTGATCCAAAAATATCCAAGTCCTGGAGTATTTATACAAACAGTATGTAACCAAAAATACTACAACTACTCCTAAGATCCATTATTTACTCTAGGAGGGTCGAAACCATCCTCATGATCCACAAGGAAATCCCAAGAAATCTCAAATCTACCCTAATTTTTTCCAAAAATAGGGGATTTTCCTGCATAAGTGGTTGAGTTTGACCAGCGTTGACTTCACATGTGTGGAGCCTCTTTTTGGAAGAGAATAGATATTTTTCCATCCATGGACATCAAGGATCATGCCACATGTCTTAGAATTCACCAAGATATCTTGCAAGTATATAAACCACAGATCTATTACGAACAATTACATCTTCCTGTAATTTCTGTTAAACAATTATCTTTAGTGCCTAATTTTTGTCTAAATTTAAGAAAATAAAATAAATGACAAAAGCAACTTATTTTACACATTTAAATGTAAAAATGGTGATGGAATGAAGAATGGGAATGATTTAAATATGGAAAAATAAGGAAACGTAAGGATAAAAAGTATATATCAAAAGTACCTAACATCTACCCCAAGATGATAGTGTTGCAGGTCCTTATGCAATGATAACTTATCCTCAAGAATCTCTTGCTTCATGTGCAACTTGCAGCAATATCTCAATCCCAGGTCTAGTCATTTCCTTGATTTGTTGTTTTCTTTGTTATTGACTATATTTTTATTTTCATGTACTTTTTCTTTCTTTCCTTTGATTTATGATACCATTTATATGCTTGGTTTGTAAGAACAATGGTTTCCCTCTTTAGCGTCTCATTTTCATTCTCGAGTTTCTCATTTTCTTCATGAACTTTATGGCTTTGAGTTCTGAGCATCTCATTTTTTGTTTTCAAGTATCTCTCCAAAAATTCTATTTCTTTGATATTTATTTTCATCTTCTTTATCTTTTTCTCTTTCTTCTAAACTTATGATGGTGACTCAACAACTATCTTCTTCCCTTTTTGTTTTTCTGATAATTCCTTAATCTGATCCTCATTCCCCATTTCTTCAAAAATTGTCTTCATTCCTTTTTTATTTTTTTTGTATGTAGAGTATGTAGAAGCCTCTTGTCCTTCAACATATTCCTTCTCAAATGCTTGTACATCCTCCTTTTCTTTTTCTTGTGCCTCTAAAAATTCTATCTGAGCATAATCCTTTTGTTGAGATGGATCCACCTCTTTTTCTATATGAAAGTTCTTGGATTTCCTTTTGTACATTCTAAAAGGCTTATCGTTCTCTTGAAATTCCTTTTCTTCCTTGACCATGCATTGTGTCATTATTCTTGTTCCCGTGGGTTGTTTTTTTTTTTTGCCTCATGAGCCATGATTATTTTTACTTCATCATCCTCTTCATCATCATCTAGAACAAATTCATGTCCTTTGTCCTCCTCTTCTTCCACAAACTTGTTATCAACCAAGAATTGTTTCCATGTGATGTTTTGTTTTGTAAATTCATGGTTTGTGATCATTTTAATGATACCATGATGGTATAATCTCCTTTATTCATGTTTGTCTTGTTTCTAGATACCCTTATCCATTTTAGGGATGCTATTGAGAAAATAATAAGGCATATTAATTTCCTTTTCTTGCTTCAAATGTTGAAATAGCCTAATATGGTATAGGAAGATTATGCTATATCTCCCTTCACAAATGATGAATTTTTAAATCACATAAGTTACCTTATCCCAAGGATGGACCAACCAACTCCTTGGAATTCTCGATTCCCAATTCATTGTTGATGCCCTTGACTTGCATAAAAATGACATCCAAGATTTCTCTTTAAATTGTTTGCTCTTGAAGTATCTTTCCCCTTCTTGTGGTAATCATGTCACTTATGATAACACATGCTCTTATAAGTGTAAGGTGAGGTTACCAATAGTGGCCCTCTCCACCATCAAATGTATGGGAAAATTTCTTTGTAACTTTTTCATCATACCCATCAAATTTGAGTAAAAATTGAAGCCAATTCACCTCCTACAATATTTTTAAAGTGTCTTCATGGAATTTAGATGCATCAAAAGATATGGGTTCTATTATGTTAGCCATGATTTAATATTTTTTTCTAGTCTCAACAAAATCTATTTATGTCCTGTGCACTGTATGTGCTTCAATATGATTCAAAATTTGCCCAATTGTCCACTATGTGCTTTTTCGTTGCTCATGAATTCTTTGTTATCCTATTGCAGCTATTGTAAGAGAACGAAGTTTTGATTTTTATGTTAATATTATAATTTTTTAACATAAAAACAAAGATTATTTCTTTCATTCATTTTAATTTCAATGTTGAATCCCTGGCTAAATTTGGAACCAAGAAAAGTTTGGCATACCTTAGTGTGATTCTTTGGAAAAAAATCCACTTATATAATCAAGTTCTCCTGGAACTTTGATACCCTAAATGCATTGTAAAAATCCTTAATTTTTTCCCATATCCTACAGAAATTCGAGGCCCTTGTTAACAAAACATGTTGTAGCTGATTTTGTTGGTGAATTTTGAGTTTTGGAACATCATGGGGTTCCTAAAAATAACTCTTAATCTTTGAAAATTGAAATCAATTTGAAAACAAACTCATACTTGTAGCTTTGAATGTGTTGGAATCGTGGCACAATCTGAGCGAAAAAATCACAATATTGGGGACCTTTTTGAACTACTGTAAGTAGCTATTCATGGAGAGCTTGCTTGTTGGACCCTTCTGTTATGCATGAGAGAATAAAAAGGTAGAAGAAATGGAATTCTCTTGGTTAAAGGAAACCTATCACTCCTTATCTAAGACTGTATTAAACTATAGGGGTTTCGATGAGCTTAAGACTTATGTTTGTTGACAAATGAAATGTATTAATGACATAAAATAATATAAACTTTTCATTTCACCAAGGAATTCCAAATTATTTCCCCTCTCATTTGTTTTGGTAAGTGCAATCATACTCCAGAGTGTTAATATATCCTTCTATTGTTATCATTTGCACTCTAAATCAGTCTTGTACTTTGCACTCATTTCATAAACTTGTAATTTTTGAACTCTTTTATGAACTCTGTACTTGAAATGATTTCTGGAATTGCCTTATACCTCATATGTAGATTCAAAAAGATATATTCCCTCCAATTTTTGAATTTTCAAATGTGTTATTTTCCTTATGCATTCAAATTTACAAACTATTTGTTTCTTTCTTGTAGTCATTCCATAGAGATTTTAAGAACAAATTTCATTGAATGCTTTAAGGAAGTCTTTCATAAATCTCTTCTCTTGAAAAATTGTAGGTTTACAACCATAAAAATTTTCAAAAGGTATGAAATTTCCACTATTTGTAACTCTTTTCAAGAACAGAGTTTAACCTTATTACTCCTCTTTTTGGACTTAAAACAAAGCTTCACCTTATTACTTCCTTCTGTTGCTAGGTTTTTTATAAAAACTATAAGCCTTATTAGGAAGTGTAAATGATAGATGAAATGATATAAAGTAGATAGGGATAAAATAAGAAAGATGTATAGTAGATAGGCATGAGATAGGTGAATTGTTTTGAGGTTATGGTTTGAGGGGTTTATGTGAAAAAATAAGATGTCTTGATCAATTAAACTTGTTCTCACTTCTCATCTATGTGATTCTCTTTCATCATTATATGCTTTTGCTTTTATTTCTCTTTCTTGATTTTTTCTTCTTTCCAATTCTGTCTCATGTTCATGTTTTTCTCTTCTCTCATATTCTTCTCGCTCTTCTTTTGACATTTTAAGTAAGGTTTCTTCAGCCAAATCAGATTCCCTTTCTGATATTTCACTAAGAATCTAGGGTTGTTTGTCGTCAAATTTTTCTAGTTCTTCGAGGATAGGTTGAGAAATTGGTTTCCTTGTTTATTTTTTGTTTTTGTTTTGCTACAGAAGATTTTTTTTCTTTTATTTGTTTCTTATTTGATTGATGAAACGAAAAAAATTTCCTTTCTAGCAAAGTTAACCTTTCTCCTTAACATTGTTTTTCCTCTAGTTTCTAAAGTTAATTTTCCAGCTGTTGGTGTAGTGAATTCTATTTTCTCAGATGTAGATGATCCTGCTCCTATTTATGGTTGATTAGTAATTGCGAGGTTTTTTTTTTGTATGTCTACCTTTTTCATCACTTTGTCTAGGCAGAAAGAACCATAATTCAATTGAAAACTACAATATGTTTTTGTGTTTTTGTTTTTTTTTTAAACTAAATGAAATGACTCGAATTTGTGAATACTCACCTCAGGTGAATGCGCAGATTCTTACCTCTTGCATTACCTCCTTCACTCCTTCAAGTCCTAAAAAAAATACCTCTAAACTAGTTCTTTCTAAATGTGCTTCAACGACAACGGCGCCAAAAATGTTGGTCCAATCTACTATTGTAAATTAGAGCATATATTTTATTTATCAATCCGAAAATTCATAGAAATTTGAAGCACACCAATATATATGGATTTGTAGATATGAACTAGTTTTGGAAAGGAATCACACTTTCATAAAACAAATTTGTATAAAAAGAAGAATAAACATACTCAACAAGACTTGTTTGTTGTAAATGAGAAAAAAAAATAAACTCTCTTACAAGAGGTCCTTTCGTAGTGTTATAAAACATCTATCACAAATCAAGTTCACTAAGTATTAAAATTCACTTGCATAATCATACTTGGATTGAGAATTTGAAAGCAACGAAATACTAGAATAACTTAATAAGTATTAATTGTTGGAGACAATAGATCAATAAACTCCTTTACAAGAGACTCTTTTGTGATGTTCCACAAGATCTTTCAACAATTCATATTTATTAAGTATTCTTATTGAACAATAAAGTAAATGATTGAAATGAGCTACAATGATGCTTTAAAAGGGTAACAACAACTATTCTAGTATGGCCATAACATTATGAGCTAATAGTCGTATGACTTGATCTTCATTTCTTGAAAATGAAAGAGATATATGAGAAATAAATGTACAGGAAGAAATATATGATCATTCATAGAAATGCAAAATGAAGAAAAAGGTGTACAAGCTTGACAATGGGAGCCCTCCAATGCTTTGCTTATACACTTTAAACTAATATCAGCTAAAAAAACTCTGCTAACAACATGAACTAATAAATGAACTCATTCAAAACATTTGCACAAGTCTAATTTGTTAGCACATGGAATGGTCAGGTGTATTTGTTTTCAACTCACCAGGAAAGTTCGGAACATACTTATGATTACCACATGCACTTATCTTTCATTATTGCAACTAATAAATGTGTCAAGGGGAATTTTTTGTTTTTCAATGCCTTCATTTAATTATATTTTCAAGGATTATGTCACAGAAATTTCTAACAGTTTCCTTCAAGCGCACTCTTGGATTTTGAACTTGGCCTTACAAACTGGTGCTGCAAACTGGCATTGTTGACTGGCGTTGCAGATTAGTTGCAAGAGACTTCGAGTTTGGATGCCTCTCAAATAGACCAAATCATGTTCACAAAGCACCAGCATCAAACCCAGGTGTATCAGGTATTCCTTGACAATCTACATATTGTTCAAAGGTTGAAAGAGGAGTTTATGCTGTTGAAATTACTGGCGTTGTGAATTTGTTGTTTCCAGATTGTCGAAACCCTCATTTTCTACATCCATATGAAACCCAGTCCAGTCTTAACCAATTGTATGAGATATATATCAAATGTGAGGAATATGGTTAATCATTTGTAGAATTAAGCTAAAATTGCATATCATATTGGCGTTGCAAACTGATACTATTGTTGTTGAAACATTGTTTTAGTAAAGAAATTTCAGTTGTCTTCATTTACTACAAATCTCAGTGGTTGTCCCTTTTATCCTCCCTTCTGAAATGTGTTCTATTTCATACCACTGAGGTGTATAAGCTTTGGACAAGGTGAACTCCAGGAAAACAACTCTGTCATTAAACTCTAAAATTCTTGTTTATCATGTTTTCACACACCAACTGTCATAACAAATTACAGAAAGTATTCTTCAAGCAGTGATTATAGATAGTCATCAAAACAAGAAGACTCACAAGGGAGGGGATATTTTGAGGACTGAACCATATGATATGCAGCTCATTAACTCTAAACCATTCTTCTAAAGGGTGGGTTGCCTTATCTTTGTCAGAAAATGCAAAGAGGGCATCCTAAAGTAGCAAAAAGGAATTTATATATGTTGGCTAAGATGGCTACTAGAAGGAGTACCATAGCCAGAAGATGAATATCAAATTATCCTCCACATCAGCATCATTTTTTTCAAGGTTTATTGTTTTGCACACAGTTACAACATTAAGTGATGGTTTTGGATTTTGAGTTAAACTTAGCATCTTTTTATGTTTCGTCAAGGTTACTTCAGGTTGAAATAAACTTGCAACATCTTGTGGAAGGTATATCCTACTTCAGGTACAAGTTTTGAAAGGCTGGAATATGTTTTCAAGAAAACAGGTTGCTACAGGAAAGTTCACAGTGCTTGAACTCACTGGCGCTGTGAACTGGTAATTTGGGACAGTTTGTAGCAATTAGCATACAACAAAGTCATGTTAGGATCATAAATTTTGAATTCCAATCTGGGTTCTTCTAAAATTTGGTGTGGAGAAGCACCATATTACCATTTTGTGGTTCTTCTAAAAAAAAATCATCCCGACCCAGTTCGTGGTTTGGGAGAAAAGTCAAAACCATAACCTACAGGAAAGTTCGCATCGTATGTTGTCAAAGGCATTGTGAACTCTAACATTCTAACAAATCTGAGATATGGGAAGGCTTCCAGTTGTCAAGGAAGGTTAGAATGGTTTCCTAGGAGTTATTTGGACATGAGGGGCATGTGTTCCATCTTGAGATCAAGTAGCATGACCTGTTTCAAAAGGCATTTATCACAATAGACAAGATCCCAAAAAATAGGAATTTGTTATGTTTTTTTTGGAATCTTTTGTAACAGACTCCTAAATGGAGGAGAATCCTAAGTAGCTCCTTGGTTTCGACCTCCTTAGAGTAGAGAGAGATCATTCACTATATATGAAGTGGATATTTATAAGGAAAAGGTTGGATTCATGATCCAAGAGAGGAGAGAGCTAGAAGAGCAGTTTAGCTACTCATTTGTAAGAATGGGGGCCTATTTGTAATCAACATTTCTTCCATTAAATATTCATGAGAGTTGTTTATTAGATTGCCTTATTTTTTTTCCCATTTCTTTTGTTATCTTATTGATTGAATATAGTGCAGGTTTTGACGATCAAAGGTTTCCTTTGATTAATGGATCCATGAGAAGCAAAGGATCTATTGTAGATGGCATGTTAATAATTGTTTTTATTCAATCTTTTTTTCAATCTATTCTGCAGAGAGGATCTTTGTTTAGTAGAAATTATTCTTTTGTTCACTTTCCTTTATTCTAATCATCATCATATAAACTCTTAATCTGATATTTATCTTGATTTGCTTCAATCTGTAGAGTGGTTTTGACTCCATTCCCAATTATAGATCATTGATCTACAGTTGGACTATTGTCCTCCTTCTTGTTCTTTCCTGCTGATCCACACATTTAAATTGATTTTATTTTTCAAATCTTGTTGAGTATTAGGAGTGTTCTTAAATAATTCTAAGAACAACTTCTAGTGCTAACATTTCAGGTGCCATTGTCGAGGACGGAAATGAAGTAATCTTCCCTAGGAGAACAACATAGAACAGATCTAGTCTTTGATGGTGAACAAGGGTTGGTCACATAATATGGACTGCATAATTCACTTGGAGACTCCACTCCATGAAGAAATAACATGTTGGTGACTTCAATGATACAGGACGGAAATGGAAATGGATGTTATCCTTGCTTAAAGGTATGCATTTTGTGATTTCTCAAACATAGATGGTTTTCCACATCCAATGCCTACTATAGCAGAATGGGATGACTATCTTCCCAGATTCATGGGAAGCAAGTATGATCATCTCGATGAGCACTTATTGAATTTTCATATATGCATGCTTTAACATGATTTTTTTCACAAGGATGTCTTAATCAAGATGTTCATTTTTTATTTAGGAGAACATGCTCATGAATGGTGGAACTCCCTCCCCAATGATAGCATTCATTCTTTGCAGGAGTTTCACATTATTTTTCATAATCATTACAAAATGAATTATATGAATGATATTATTTTTGAAAACTGTTGTAAAGAATTTGGACCCTTCATCTAGCTTTCAATTAGTATTCCTTCTGGTTATAAGGATGTTTGTGATAGAAACACTGTAGACCCATTTTACCTTGATTTGAATGTCTCTAGCAGTCTTGACTATGATATAGAGGCTGCCCTAAATTATGATAAATATCAAGTCCAGCATCTCGAGAACATATTGAAACAAAAAATAATGAATACCAAGATTCATAAATTTTTTACAATCAACCTATTTTTTATGAATATTCTAGTGATGATGATAAGAAGAATTTCTTCATGACATCTTTGGAACCTCTCAGCATTGTCCCTGTATATGATGTTTATGAATATGATTCTTGGGAATACAATGGAGGTGAAAATAAAGAGCTACAGAAGAAACTGATCCTGCCTTTATCACCAAATGATGACCAACAAATTGCAGAAATTAGCTTCCCAAATTGAGAATACAACATTGTCAAAGGAGTAGTTTATACACACAGTCGACCCATTTCTTTTGAAAAGAAAACAGAGGCACTCTCATATGATTTTGATGATCCTGTGGAAAGATATACAAAGTTGTATTAGGGTAATCATTCTTATATTTATGACTTCATAAAGGAATATTTTCATAGTTGTAAGAATGGGCATTTAGTTCATTTATTTTTCTATTCTCGAGTCTTCTCAGCCATATATATGCTTAAAGATGGAAGTAGATTTCAGTTTGTGATCCAGTTAATTTAATGGATTTATTTTATTTACCATATCACTTGAGAAGGCAACAAAATTGGCTAGAAGTAGGAATGTATATAAATAAGCTCATTTTTTTTAGTATTTTGTTTTCAGTTTGGTGTTGTGTGTAGAAGAATAACAACAATAAGACTCGATAACCCAATGGAGACATTGGTGGCTTCAATATTTTTTAGTTTTTCATTTGGATAAATTTGCATGGATGTTCTCAATATCAGGCACAGGTTTGCATGTTCTTGGCAGCTCACAGGGAGCATGTCATCCCATGTGGAGCCAATGTTAGCACATGAAATGGTCAGGTTTATTTGTTGCCAACTCACCAGGAAAGTTCATAGCGTACTTATGAGTACCTCATGCACTTATCTTTCATTATTTCAACTAACAAACTTTTCAAGGGGAATTTTTTGGTTTTCAGCACCTTCATTTAATTAGATTTTCAAGGATTATGTCATGAAAATTTCTAACATTTTCCTTGAAGTGTGCTATTGGATTTTGAACTCGGCGCTACAGATTAGTTGAAGGAGACTTCAAGTTTGGATGCCTCTCAAATATACCAAATCAGGTTCACAAAGAAAAAACATCAAACCCAGGTGTATCAGGCATTCCTTTATGATCTGCATATTGTTCAAAGGTTGAAAGAGGAGTTTACGCTGTTGAAATCATTGGTGCTGCGAATCCTCTATTTCCAAATTGTCGAAACCCTCATTTTTTGCATAAATATGAAACCCAGTATTAACCAATTGTATGAGATCCTTATCAAATATGAGTAATATGGTTAATCATTTGCAGAATTAAGATAAAATTTCATACCATATTGGCGCTGCAAACGGATACTATTGTTGTTGAAACCCTGTTTTAGCAAAGAAATTTAAGTTGTCTTCATTTTACTACAAATCTCAGTGGTTTTCCCTTTTATCCTCCCTTATAAAATGTGTTCTATTTAATACCACTGAGGTGTATAAGATTTGGACAAGGTGAACTATAGGAAAATAGCTCTGTCATTAAACTCTAAAATTCATGTTTATCATGTTTTCACACACCAACTATCATAACAAATTATAGAAAGTATTCTTCAAGCAGTGATTATGGATATTTATCAAAACAGGAAGACTCACAAGCGAGGGTATATTTTGAGGAATGAACCATATGATATGCAACTCATTAACTATGAACCATTTTTCAAGGAAGTCTTCCAGAGGGTGGGTTTCGTTATTTTTGTCAGAAAATGAAAAGAGGGCATCCTGAAGTGGAAAAAAGGATTTTAGATATGTTGTCTAAGATGGGTACTAGAAGGAGTACCAAAACCAGAAGATGAATACAAAATGATCCTCCACATCAGAATCATTTTTTTACAGGTTTATGTTTTTGCACGCAGTTACAACATTAAGTGATGGTTTTGGATTTTGAGTTAAACTTAGCATATTTTTATGTTTCTTCAAGGTTACTTTAGGCTGAAATAAGCTTGAAAAATATTGTGGAAGGTCTATCCTACTTCAGGTATAAGTTTTGAAAGTTTGGAATCTTTTTTCAAGAAAACATGCTGCTACAGGAAATTTTGCAACGCCTAGACTCACTAGCGCTGCAAACTGGTAATTTGGGATAGTTTGTAGCAATTAGCACACAACAGATTCATGTTTTGATCGAAAATTTTGAATTCCAATATGGGTTCTTCTAAAATTTGGTTTGGAGAAGAACCATATTACCATTGACTTGCTGAAAAAAACTCAGCCGACCCAGTTCGTAGTTTGGGAGAAAAGTCAAAATCATCACCTACAAGAAAGTTCGCAGCGCATGTTGTCAAAGGCACTGCGAACTCTGACAATCTCACAAATCTGAGATATGGGAAGGATTCCAGCTATCAGGGAAGGTTCAAATGGTTTCCTAGGAGTTATTTGGACAAGAGGGACATGTGTTCCATATCCATATAAAGCAGCATGACGTGTTTCAAAAGGCATTTATCACAATAGACAAGATCCCAAAAAATAAAAATTTGTTATGTTTTTGTTGGAATCTTTTGTAAAAGACTCCTAAATGGAGGAGAATCATATGTATCTCCTTGGTTTTGACCTCCTTACAATAGAGAGAGATCATTCACTATATATGAAGTGGATTTTGATAAGGAAAGGGTTGGATTCATGATCCAAGAGAGCAGAGAGATGGAAGAGTAGTTTAGATGCTCATTTGTAAGCCTAAGGGCCTATTTGTAATCAACATTTCTGCCATTAAATATTCATGAGAGTTGTTTATCATATTGTCTTCTTTTTTTTCTCATTTATTTTGTTATCTTCTTGATTGAATATATTGTAGGTTTTGAGGATCAAAGGCTGCCTTTGATTAATAGATCCCTGAGAAACAAAGGATCTGTTTTAGATGGCATGTTAATCATTGTTTCTATTCAAGATTTTTTTTCAATATATTCTGCATAGAGGGTCTTTGTTTAGTAGAAATTCTTCTTTTGTTCACTTTCCTTTCTTCTAATCATCATCATATACACTCTTAATCTGATATTTAGCTTGATTTCCTTCAATTTGCAGAGTGGTTTTGAGTCCATGTCCAATGGTAGATCATTGATCTAGAGTCATACTATTGTCCTCCTTCTTGTTCTTTCTTGTTGATCCACCCATTTAAATTGATTTTATTTTTCAAATCTTGATCAGTATTAGGCGTGTTCTTAAAGAAGTCTAAGAACAACTTATAGTGCTAACATGATTGTTACGAGGAAAATCTCTCTATGGCTAGGGGTAAACCACAACAGATGGAACGACACCCATAAATCAACTGTAATATCAAGTATGTTATATAAATGAAATCATAACAACACAAGTCTAAAATCCTACCTTTTCCGGACATTCGAAGAAGACCACAGTTGAGCACATCACCCCAAACTTTATACCTGTAACTTGTCCTCAACAACCATGATATGCAAGGATATGGTGATAATATATAGTGTCAGCATATAAATTAGAATAAGACATTAACATACATGACAAATACTCCAATGGAATAGTAATTCAAACATTTGCAAGATATCAATTGGATGAGAAAAGAGTATTTCTATTAAAATAATTAGTAGAAGTGCATAAGTGACAAACTTTTGTAACAGTGCATATCGGAACCGAGAAAATAAGTCCCTCCAGTTGGGCCTCCACCACTTCAATCCTCCACAAAGGAAAGCTCATACATAGGAGTCAATGAGGTTTTACATCACAAAGAAGGAAGAGCTTGGGGGCTAAACACAAGAAGTTTAGACTTTCAAGGACAAGGGGATGCAGACTCAATATGAAGTGAAATTTCTCCAGAGTGTCTTTTCTCTCAAATTCAAATTGTCGAATATATTCAAGGCTTGGATATGGCTCAATTTATATCCTCCAAATGGAACTGAAGGGTTGATTCGGAGTGTTTTCGGTATATGGAATGTCAAGGATCATGGATCTTGTGACATGGCATGGAATCCCGACATAATTTTTAATTTTTGAGTACCAAACCCAATGTACACAAGTTGTAGTGGAGAAACCTGTGTATATGCTTGTTGTATAACTGATATGGCATGTATATGTATAAAAATGTGCATTTTTGGCTCTGAAGTGAACAAAAATGGGACTTCAAGTCTACAGAGAGAAATAGAAGGCCATCCAAGAAGGCTGCATGGAGTGAGGAAAAAATTGTTGTAACAAATGCCCCCTAATCTGTGAGGTTAGAGGACTATCTGTAATGGCCGAAATACATTATAATTCCTAGAAGTGGAGTAATGAAGACTCAACTAGAAGTACTATTTACTCATGAGAATATTACAATCCATAATGACTTTGTACACATGGTTGTCAATCTGAATTACACTGCAGATCCATGTGGAAATATATCAAATAGTTGTGCATGGCCATGAATAGGAAATACAAAGTGGGCATATGGCATAGGCTCTCATAGTCACGAACAAGACATAGTGGAGTCCAGTCTCAAAATCAACTAAAGATATGTGTATACAATGGAGTACAATCAGATCTTCCGTGATCACTTAAGTCATATATGTATTGGTCCAATGAAAGACAACAACAGATAAGGAATGTTGCTACTGTAGGTTGGAGGTATTCTATAGTATCCGTAGAAGGTGCAAGTCTACATCATGTGAATAGAGGAGTTGAGGTCAAACACAATGAAACTCCATTTGATTACTAATCATTAAGGTATATTGTTAACAAACACAAGACAACCCACCGATAATGAAATTAGGTGTCAAGGCATCGAGTACATTCCACAAGTGTGAATAATAGTTTTGAGGTCGAACACTTGAAGAATCCATCGATCAAGAGACATTAATGTATTCCCAATTTTTGATGGTGGGAGAATCTGCCACTAATGACTGTAAGCCTCTAGGTACTCATAGTACTCTAGGTCTTGTTTCCATAATAGATGAGCTGAAGTCGATGGAAGGAGACTTGTTGAAAGGAGAGAATTAAGGAATCTATCATCATCCAACATGAGGTACAAAGTAATAGCTTGATGATTAGGAGGAGATCAAACGAATAGGATGTTCATGAACGAATGACCATGTGCATCCCTTGCATGCACCAAATGCAAGTAGTGCATGAAAGAGACCCTCTGAATAGAAACCAATAAGGAAAACTATCAACAAAGGCGAGGAAACCACCAATAGGTATAATGGAATCCAAGACACTACATGAATCCCAATGTGTGAATAGGTTTATTGTCATCAAACACAAGGGAAACCCCCCCATCAGCAACCAATGAGGAAATATCATATGTTGGGTTCAAGGTTACCTACCCATAATGAAAGTAGGCCTAGGGTACAAGGTAGGAGAACAAATTCATGTGATTATGAGATACACTGAGGGTATGGTCGACATGCAAAGTCAAGAGTTCTAAGAAATGGCCAACACAAGATTTTAGAATTCCTTGGAACAAGAGAATGAGACATATGGATAACTCATGAAGAATATACTTGATAATGATCATTGATAAAATTTTGTGACGCAAGAGGCATCAACAAACTCTCCATAGGGACAGGAAGAATAACCAATCAAAGGATTAAACTCTAAGTAATGAACTCAGCTTCCTAAGTTCATGCTAAACCCAAAATTTGGATTAAACTAGACTCAAACGTGTGTGTTTTTTTCAAAGGTGACACAAATGTTGCTAATACGAGATAATATTATTTTCCCTCTCATCTTTTTTTGGTTTTCATAGGAAAAGAAATGTTATGATACAGGAGAGGAAATGAGTGTCGCGAGTAGGAAACTAGTTACAAGCAGTGGAACATACCTATGCTTAATGCAAGAAAGTGCATGTGAGGCATGGACACTCAAGGGGATGTTTCCTCTAAGGGTAAAGGGTGTCAAGATGCAAAGGGTATATGGAAGGACCTGCTTGGCTAGTGAAGAAAATTGCGGAGGCAAGATTCTTATAATCATAAAGTGAGAACTGGAAATAGGCTCAACAATGCAAGGAGGATGGTGGAGTGCTACAAATTAACTCAAAAATGTCATTTTTCGTAGATTTAGTCCCCTAGGCCCGAAAAAGTATAAAAAAATACCCAGGAGAACTCTTCTAGCCAATGGTGACTAGAGTATTCTTTTTTCATAATTAGTATACTTGGTCCGGAAAAGGGTTAAACTTATCCAAATAGACGTCCTTTCAAAACCATTTTAAAGAGTGTGAAAGATATAAGTTCACTCGACAATCTTTTTTTGTTTTTTTGGGATTCAGAAAAGATCTCAACCAAGACTTGGGGGGAGTCCCATAGGTAATGTTCAGAATTCTTGTGAGTAAGAAAATGAGGTTTGAATGCAAAGTCATATTGGGACTATAAGGAACTCTCGATCCTATGGAATAACTTATGCATGGGAACCAAATGACACAAAGGTTTTGACTAGGGCACCCATGTTTGGTAAGTCTCTACTACTTAATAACGACACTTCCTGTAGCATTGAGAAGGTTTTGTGTCACTAAGAAATGGGTTCACACCTAGGGTATATGGATCATGGTCATAATATGATGCAAGAATGCAAAGTGGAGTGAAAACCTATCCTATATGTTGTTGAAAGAATATACCTACCAAAGGCATGAATGGGCGGTAGGATGTTGAAAATTCATTAAAAACTCTAGACAAAACCACTAAAAACCAAGTCTTTCCACTGCGAATTAGTCCATAAGGTCAAAAATAGAAAATAACTATAGAAAGTGGGTAAACAATTTCTATTGATAGTAAAAATAAGACATTTTACCATACCATTTGAGTATTTTCACTCACGTAGTGAATTTTAGGCCATTTTTCCCACAATCTTCAAGTGGCGATTGTGGGAGCTACGATCAATGGAATCAACAACCATCTAGACCAAGTAAGTTCCCAACCCATCCTCTTCAATTTTAATGGTTTAAATTCCATTTTTAGTCCCCATTTTTTTAGTAATAAAGGTCGCTACATGGGAACTAGGGTGTACACGAGTGATAGATCATTGGGTCGCCTAAATGACCCCATATACATGGGAAAAGCAAATCCTATATGTGTATATGAATCCCTATAGGTGACTATCATAAGGTTAGCCCACGTACAATTCCATGAACAAAGTTTTGAAAGTGTTTTAATTCAAAAAATGATCTTTCCTTTGCAGGATGGTTATTGAATGGAGGGAAAGGGAGCATGAGGAGATAAATGCAGAAGTGGGAAGAGATGAAAGGGCCCAAAAATATTTGAAACATGTGGCCTTTGTAAATTTTGGGCTCTCAAAGGAATGAGGGATCAGGTGAGGTTGCTTCAGTTACTTGTAAACTACTGGGATCTGGAAACCGAGCCTTTCAATATTGATGGGAACCATTAAGGATTGAAGTGGATGATATATACTTTATCATGGGATTGTCTCATGGAGGTAAGGTAGTGAATCTAATGGCCCTAGGGGATGGAGGTGGTATGACTATGGAGGAGTAAATTTCCACCCATTGTGTTGTAGGAACAGATAAAGTAGGGAGTCAACTCCCTATCAAGGCAATCAAGAACCTGAGTCTAAAGATCATCATTCTAGTGTAAATGTTTGAACATGCACATAATAGATCTATCTAGGAATTGATATACATGGTTGCAGAGAAAATAGAAGAAAAGAGAAGCATGAGAGAAAGAATGGAAGAACTCTCATTGACCAAATGAATGAATGATAATTTACACATGATATACTATGTATAACTCAACCAATGCACACTGGAGGACAAGCAAATGCACCATAGTGGTGGTCTAGAGTGATCTGGACACACACCAACAGTTACAGGAGTAAACTTCCACATATTCTAGTCTCTTGGGAAGTTATGGGAATGAACTACCACCTAGCTAAGTTAACTAGTCTATTAGTCTTCAATTAATTGACTGAAACAGAGTGAAGTGAGGACGAGATCAAGGAATCATGAGTAATGCGCTAGTATGGTGATGATCCCAAGGAAAATGCACATTAGTTGGTGATGATATCAATGTTTCATGGTGATAATACCAATGTGGCATCTAGACTCCACTCAACTGATCAAATTGAAGTGTGAACTGAAGAGAATATTCTACTAGAGCAATATTCTAACTAATAAACATAGGAAAAATATATCCTAGGTGTGTGTGAACTAACTCCAACACCCCCCCTAAACATCACTATGGTGAAAATAAATAATGGGTCCCAACAACGAGGCCATGTTAGGTACCCAAATACAAAAAATACACTGAAATAAACAAGGAAAGAGGGAAAACCTCATGGGAAGACCCCCCCTCAAAGTACAATGTATGTAAAAAGAAGAACTGGCATTTGTTAGGCAATTGTGTCCTTCACTCCAAGACAACTGCGCAGAGAATGAAACTTATGCTCAGTGAAGGTCTTGGTGAAGATGTCTACAGTCTTTTCTGCTAAAGGAAAAAATTGCAGGTCGATGATCCCCTCATGTACTAAGTCTCGAATGTAGTGCATGTAGATATCGATGTGCTTCATCTACTGCCACTAAACTACATCTCTGCAGAACTTCAGAGTGCTCTAGTTGTCATACCAGATGAAGATCGGTCGATGAACTGAATTCTCAACTCAATGATAAAATGGTGTAGCCACATAGCTTGAATGGTTATGTTAACTACCCCTCCGTACTCTTCCTCAGTTGAATATAGAGAAATAGAAGCATGCTTATTGCTCGACCAACATATAGGCCTAGAACCAAGACTTAGTGAGTAACCAAATGTGGACTTGTGATGGACATCCCAATCAGAATAAGTGAACTCGATGAGGTCCAATGTAGAGTTTGTTGAATAGTTAATCCCAAAGGTGATGGTTCCCTATACGTATCAAATGATACGCTTTGCAACCTTCCGATGTAGCTCATGCGGCTCTTGCATGAACCTGGAGAATACTCCCATTGCATATGAGAGTTTTGGTCTGGATTGTGTGAGATACAACAAGCTCCCCACTAGATTTCTATACAATGTTTTGTCAACCAGTGGAGTGTCCCCACCATCCTCAAGTCTGAATCCTGATAGGAAAGGAGTCAAGGCAGACTTGCAGTCTATCATGTGAAATCTCTCAAGGAGATCTCATTCATACTTGACCTGAGACAGTTTGATGCTTGATGCATCTTGAATGATCTCGAGTCCAAGAAATAAGTGCAGCGGACCCATGTCCGTCATCAAGAATCAGTCATGTAGAATTCTCTTGACTGTAGCAATTGTTGAAGTTGAGCAACCGGTGATCAACAAATCATCAACATATAGAACTAAGAGTAGAAGTGAATCATTTGTCCTGAGCATGTAAACATTCAGGTCTAACTTACAATGTACAAAGTTCTGTGACAGAAGCTAGGAGTCCATCTTGGCATAGCATGCCCTCAAAGCCTTCTTGAGGCCATAAGGAGACTTCTTCAGTCGAAAGACAAAAGATGAATCCTGCAAAAGTCCTTGGGGCTTCTCCATATAGATCTCCTCAGAGAGATCATCGTGAAGAAATGCATTCTTCATGTCCATCTAATGGAATTCCCATCCCTTGTCTTCCGCAATGGCAAGTTCCAAATGTATGGAATCCATATTCGCTACTGGAGAGAAGGTCACATCATAGTTAATGCCATGCACCTATTGAAATCCTTTGGAAACTATCATGGCTTTGTATCTGCTAATATTTCCATCCACTTCCCTCTTGGTCCTGTAGACCCATCTGCACCTGACAAGTTTACTTCCTGAAGGAAGGGGAACCAAATCCCAAGTCTAGTTCTCAAGGAGAGAGTTTTACTCCTCCTACATGGTGGATTCCCAAAAGGTATTTCCAGCAGCCTCACCATAAGACTGTATATCTAAAGACTAAACCAAGAAAATATTCCTAGGTGGCATCGGCTCAGTGGCAGTGAGTGCAAGAGGAGGCTCCTCGAAATGCGATCGATTCATCCTACTATCATCTAGCTCCCAAACAAGATCCCCTGCATCCTGAAGAGTAGTTTGAGCCCACTTGGGCCTCTTCTCTGGATCTACATCTGCATCTGGATGCATTGACTCTTCATCTGACTGTACTGACTCTGTATCTGGATCATCTGAATCCTCTGAATCAGAACTCTCATTTGAATAAGATTTGGTATGTGGAAAAAAAAAATGTATTTATGCAACTATTGAGGTACATGCGAGACACTTTCGTCGAATTGGACACTATGCTCAATGATGAGTCGATCCAAGGAAATTTCAATGAGTATGTATCCCTTCACATCGTCAGGGTATCCAACAAATATACACTCTATTCTTTTTGGATCAATTTCCTTCCTCTACTCAAAGGGAATCCTGGCCCATGCACATGAACCAAAAATATGAAAGTGGGTCACTTCCGGTTTGAGGCTGCTCCCAGCCTCATAGGGGATCTTATCCTTGACAGATCTATGGGGAGATCTGTTTTGGATGTAGGTTTGACAATTAAGTGTGTGTTCCCATAATCTATGTGGCAGTGACTTTGCATGTATCATGCAAGATTCCATCTCTTTTAGAGATCTATTTTTTTGCTCAGCAACTCCATTTTGTTGCGGAGTATAGGGAACCATGTGCTGCAACTAAATCCCTACCTCATGAAAAATATTATGTATCTCATGGTTGACATACTCTCCCCCATTATCTGTTTGGAGGACTTTGATTTTATTTCCTGACTGTGTCTCAACAAGGGATTTGAAATCTTTGAGGTGTTGAAAGACCTCTGATTTTTTCATGAGAACGTAAATCCATGTGAAACGTGAGAAATCATCAACAAAAATGAGAAGGTACCTTGCTTTACTGATTGATGGATGCGGAAAATGGCCCATGAGGTCATTATGGATCATATCTAAAGGATAGGAAGCCTTCTGAGTCTTTCCTTTGTTGAATTTCTCTTGAGGGTATTTTCCAAGAACACATCCCTCACAAATTCCTTTGGAGAAGTGGATGTCGGGTAATTTATCAACCATTCCCTTTTTGCTAAGTTGTTGCATATATCTTAAATTTAAATTCTTGAACCTTTTGTTCCATATCCTACTACTTTCATCAGCATGGGTAAGCAGTAATGCAAAATCTGATTCAATAAATTCAAAAAAAGTGTAGAGTCTAGATTTATGATTTACCTCACTGGTAGCAACCATCGAATTGGTTTGCATGTCATAGATATCCATTGCATCAGGTGTGAATAAGACTCTCTTTCTGGTGTTGTATTTTTTTATCTGATACACAAAGAGAAGATTGACGGAAATTTTGGGAATGTGAAGCACATTCTCAAAGCTTTTGTTTGTGAGTTCAATTCTTCCTTTGTCAGTGACCTCGACTAGAGAGTTTTCCCCAATCATAATAGAAGGGCCTTTGCATGAATCCAATGAAGAATAGACTTATTTTGTGGCATCCATGTGGTGTGATTCACCTGAATATATGATCCAAGGATCGAGATAGGAGTTGATGGCAATCAAGGCATGGCTAGAATTGCATTTCTTAGGATTTTGATCTTATGGCTTCTTCTTCTTGGCACCCTAGGGGATACGATCTACAAGGTTTTTTTGTTGAATTATTTTGGTCATTAGATATATATATTTCTACATACATGTGGATTCTGGATGGAATCCTTTATGGAAGTAAGTGTATTTCTCCCCTTTTATTTCCTTTCCACCTTTCGATTTGGAGGCATCGTTGAAGGGTTTTGAGTACCCTTCCTTCTTTGGATTTTCATGTGATTTCCTTTTGTATTTGTATTTAGATTTATGATATTGATGACTGCTACCATATTTCACAGTAAGTGCATGTGCCTTTGGGCCTTTTATTTTTCCCATGATAATGAGATTTTTATGCTCTTATGTTAGAGACTCGATAAAGTCCTCAAGAGAGGGAATCTTCCAGGTGGCTCCATAGTTAAACCTAACTGAATGAAATGTGGATACAAACACTAAGTATTCTAGACCAATTTTGGAGAGAATGGTGAGAACCATTTGTTTCTCCTCCTTAGATTTATCAACCCTACAAGCCTTGAGTTGTGATAGTAAATCCATATATTTGGTAAAGAAATATTGGAGATTGTCAAAGCTTTTTGGATCCAATGTGAGAAATTCCACCTCGAGCATATGTCCCCTCATCTCATCCTATTTTCCAAAAATCCATTCCATGGTGTTCCAAGCTTCATTGGTGGTTTTACAGGAGGATATGTGAAAGAGGAGTTCAGGAGAAATGAGACTGCAAATTGTTTTGAACGCTTCATCCATTCAATTTAGATACTTGGATTTTTCTATGGATGATGTTGGTTGTGTCTCTATGTTCATGGTTAACCTATAAAATCCTCTTCTTTGAAGATTGATTATCATCTTCTCCCTCCATGCAAAGAAATTGTAAGGTGTAAGAATGAATTCTTTTGAAAAATCCATTTTTTTGTTGTCTTCAATCTTCTGTACCTGCAAAAATAATTTGGTGTGTATTTTCCTTAGAAGTACATAGGCTATGATACCATGTAAATGTGTTGAACCTCCACAGATTATATCTATATGGGAATTGACATACACAGTTGCAGAGAAAATAGAAGAAAAGAGAAGCAGGAGAGAAAGAATGGAAGAATTTTCATTAACCAAATGAATGAAGTATAATTTACACGTGATATACTCTATATAAATCAACCAATGCACACTTGAGGAGAAAAAAATGCACCATAGTGGTGGTATAGAGTGATCTGAACATATACCAGTCGTTACAAGAGTAAACTACCACCTAGTCTAGTCTCTCGGTAAGTTACAGAAGTGAACTGCCACCTAGCTGAGTTAACTAGTCTATCAGTCTTCAATTAACTGACTGAAACATAGTGAAGTGAGGAGGAGATCAAGGAATCATGAGTAATGCTCTAGTCTAGTGATGATCCCAAGGACAATGTCCATTAGCTGGTGATGATCCTAATGTTGCATGGCGATAATACCAATGTGGCATCTAGACTCCACTCAACTGATCAAACTAAAGTGTGAACTAAAGAGAATATTCTCCTAGAGGAATATTCTCCCTAAAATATAAGAGATTGAATAATGACTAATAAACATAGGAAAAATCTTAGGAAAAAGATATCATAGGTGTGTGTGAAGTAGCTCCAACATCTAGTACTCACATGGATTTAAGGGTCGGCCTCATTGCACCAGGAATAAAGGCCACTCATGTTCTATGTGTTGGAGTGTTTAAGACCCATTGTTTATGATTGGTGTACCTCACTACTGGCCAACATGAAGAGCTAGTTGATGGATTGCAAACAAGGGAGAATGAGAAATTTTGGATTTTCATCCATACTTTGTTTTTTTTTTCTTTGAGAGGGTTCCAGGTTTGAGCCCTAAAGTAGAGATTACTCCACATGGACTTCACGATCCATCCATGTCACGGTGGACCGACATGATGAGGTGGCTAGGAGGTGGTAGGGTGTCAACCCCCTATAATGATGAGTTATTTTTCTGGTGGCATTGACAGGTCATAGCCATTTACAACTATCCTTATGGAGGGATCGACTATAGAGGGGACCCTGACATGCCATTGCCACCAGGTAACGCCTATGGTGATATTGGTAAGAAATGATTTTTATATATTTCATTTATTTATTTTTTTCAATTTTGATAAAGGAAAAATAAAAAATGCAAATATTTTTATATGGTATCAAGTATTAACAATTTCTTTGTTATGCAGATGTGGTTCCACGATGGCCAGAGGGATACCCACGACATCATACAAGGGGCTGAGGAGATGAGATATTAGGAAGGGACGCAAAGAGAGTGCTACAGAATGTGCAGGGGAACCTATCTCAATTGACGCACAATATTCCTATGGTTCAAGTGTAGGATCTGCCAGAGGCGATGCAATGGTAGGTGGTGGGTGTACCCCATGCATGGGTGCAAATATTTCAGAATATTGAAAATTTTGTATTGTGCTATCATGATACACATCTGACACCATGGGCATAGATTTCATGGTCATGCTATGTACTGGCCATATATGTATTTTGAAAGTGTGATCCCCATTTTGTACAATGACACCATATTGTTTGGACTTGGAAGGATGAAATATAAAAATTTTGGTCTTCGGATTTACTTATATATGGATAAGAAAGATGATGACGCAAAGGAAAAGATAAATAAATATATACACTAAGATACACTAGTATAGAAATGTCACGCCCAAGTTTGAGGGCTAAAGAATAATACCTTTTAAGGTAGAGCCCATTTCTAGGCTCATCAAGCATATTCATGGCATAATATTCTAATTTGTAGGCTCTTTTCTCTAAGACACCTCGCACGATATAAGGATTGTGTCATATGGGGTTAAACTTACCTACCCCCAGTGGTTCTTTGGCTTGGTCATAAAGGAGAACCAAGTCACCCTCAACATACTTTCGGGGATAAAAAAACTTATTGTATTGAACCTTAACACGTCATTTATTCACTTCGATAGTCATAGAGGCATATCGACGCTTCTCGTCGAGGTGATCCATGTGCATGAGGCCTTCTTCAAGATCATATGTCTCAGGTAGGAGCTCAATTTCCAATTTAAGGGAAGGGATTTGGCATTCAATCGGAAGAATCGAATCCATGCCATGTACTAAATGAAAAGGAGAGAAACCAGTGGAACTCTTTACCATGGTTCAGTAAGCCCAAAGTGTAGGGTAAAGCATCATATTCCAATCATATTTACTCTGGCTAATAGTTTTTTGCAAAATTATCTTGAGAGATTTATTCACCGCATCTATTTTTCCATTTTCCTAGGGATAGTAAGGGGAAGAATGACCATGCTTAAACCCCAATTTTGATGCTAACTCTTTCATCATTTCATTCTGAAAGTGACTTCCATGATTAGTGACAATCTCTTTTGGGATTCTGAACTGGGATATAATATGGTTGAACAAGAAGAATGTTGCAGTCTTATGATCGGATTTAACGGTAGGCATGGCCTCTACCCATTTAGTAAAATAATCCATGGCCACGATAATATGATGGTGCCCCCCAGTCGAGGCTAGGTTGCAGTCCATAGAATACACCCCCCACTTGGTGAAGGGATCGATAGTGATGACTGGGTGAAGAGGGGTTGGGTGTGAGCGCATTTTCCGAGTGAACACCTAGAAAGGGTGACACTTATTGACCACTTCAATGCAATATTTAAAAATTGACGGCCAAAAATAAACGAATCGTAATATTTTTTGGGTTGTCGCAAGCCCAGAAAAATGACCACCACATGCTCCATTGTGACATTCATTGAAAATTGCTTCATCTTCCTTGTGATTCAAGAAATGACGTAATATATTATCCACCCCTCAATGATACAAAGTGTCACCGATAATAAGGTAGTTCTTAGCCTGATGACGTATATGTCATCGATTGTCTCTCGACAGATGCTAGGGTAGTTTCAAGGTTTGAATATAGATCAAGATGTCTCCATACCAGGGGTTTGAAGACGAGATAAGGAAAATATATTCATCCACAAATGAATCGTCATGAAAATTTTCCTCATCTAGTCGAGGGAAGTCTGACATCAAATTGGAAAAAACTAGTGATTTCTCATATTTCGTAGAAGCCAAATCGAGATCAATATCTAGAAAAATAACAATCCACTTATTGTATTTCCCCCCTATGATACGTCTTCTAATGACGTATTGAAATGGATTGATATCTATAACCACGGTAGTTTTTCATAGTAATATATAATGTTGTAATCTCTTAACTGCATGCACAACATCCAAGGCTAACTTCTCTACATCATAGTATTTAAGTTCAGGACCAACTAGGTTTTGACTGAGATAGTAGACAATGTGCTCATGGAGCTCATCGTCCTCCTGAACTAGTACCATACCAATCATCGCTTCGGATGCGACGATATAAAAAAAATATTCTCTATTGTAGTCCAAAGGCTTAAGAAGAGGCGTCGATACCAAATCTTTCTTAATATCATCGAAGGATTCCTAGGCTTGCTCATCCCATATAAACGGAGTGTCCTTCAAAAGATGCATGAAACCTTTATTTAAATTGGCATAGTTCGCTATGAAATGATGCAATAATTTGTCCTTCCCCTGTCAACCTTGAATTTTTCAAATGTTGTGTGGGGGAGGAAATCAAATTATTTCCTCAAACTTCATAAGATCCACCATGATCCCATGCTCAGACACTATGAATCATAAAATACGGCCAGACCTAACGCAGAAGATGCACTTGTGAGGGTTCAAATGAATGTTATAATAATGACATCTATCAAATACATATCAAAGGTGAGTGGAGTTATATACTCTCTTGTGAGAGTGAGCGATGAGATCATCTAAATAAGCTTCAAATATATTCTTAATATCATGAAATGAAAATTTCATGGCACATTGGAAGGTCGCTCTGGTGTTTTTAAGACCGAAAGGAATTTTTCAGCATGAAAAGGTACCCCAAGGACAAATAAACGTCATCTTTTGTTGATCCTTGGGTTTGATCTGAATTTTATTATACACTGAGAATCCATCCATAAGGGAAAAGACTTTGCTTCCCGCACACTCGTCAAGAATCTAGTCAATGAAAGGAGTATGGAAGTTATCTTTATGATAGGCCTTGTTCAGGTCTCTAAAATCCATACACACGCAAAAGTTTCCTTTATTTTTATCTACAGGAATGGGATTGGACACCCATTCATTCAAGGTAATTGGGTATATGAAACCAGCATTAAGTAGCTTCTCTACTTCTTCCTTAATATCGGGGGCCTTCCTAGGATTAACATCTCTAAGACGCTTCTGAACAGGTTTAGCATCTAGATGGGTTTTAATCTCTTGCTCGACAATGATGGGGTCAATCCCTAGCATATATTCATATGAACAAGTGAACACATCTCATAATTCTTTGAATAGATTGGTGTAGATCTTAATTTCTTCAAGCAAACAATCTGCACCGATATATACTTTCTCAATTATACCAGGGATACGAGAGATGTCGATTGAGATGGTAGGAGAAATATTCACCATGTTTCCTTCAGCATAAATACCATGCATATATAATTGAACCACTGTGTGACCGACTATCTCACTCAAGGTAGATCTAAATTCATCCTGTTCGATCTTAACAAGCTCCAGGAGAAAATAGGATTGATGATGCATATCGTCCCAAGGCCTATCAGGACCAAACATGGCCTCTAACATGGATTCATCTGAATGTAAATTATAATCAAGGAAATCATATGAACCAAATGATTAAGCATCCCATATGGGCTCTAAAACATGATCCACCTCATCCATCCATGAGGAAAGATCTGGGTCAACAGTAGCATCTAAAATAGCCTGATATGTAAATTTTGTTGCTAAAAAATGTATTTCCATCCCAATGTGCAACTGGCCTTCGTATGGCATAGTCGGGGAAGGTAGGGTCTGGGGTCATTGAAATATAAAGTATGGACAGGAACAGACCTCATTGATGATGAATAATCACTGGAAATGGCATGAATATGGTGAATTAGTGCCATTAACTCAAAACTACCCATTGAGGAATACATCCTAACACCAACATCCTCAGTTTCCTATAGAGAATTATCAATCACATGGATCAAAGGTCCAATAAATGCACTATGACTAGTGTGCGCAAAGGACAATTGATCAATCGTCACTATCTTCCATTCGTTAGAAAAACATAAAGAGTGGAAAACATACGACACAATGATTGTCATGGCATAAGTCCAATTATTCCCTAGTAGTAAATTGTATTCAAGAGGTGCATCAACCACCTCGATGTCGACTTCCACAATATTCCCACCTATATGGACCAAAAAAGAGGGAAGGATCATGTGGGGTCACAATGAACTCCCATCAAATGCGGTCAACATAGTCATAGATTGAGATATGGTCGGAGATTCAATGGCTTTCCAAAAAGTTATGGACATCATGCATGTCGTCGCACTTTCATCAATTATAGTACGTTTGATGGTAATTTTCATGTACTCCACATGGATTTGAAAGGCCATGTGGTAAGGTAAGTGAGGCTTAACATCCATGACATCAAATTTGATAACCTTTGAGTCACATGGGTCTAGAGCTCCTAACGCAGATAACAAGGTGTTCCTCTGTGAAGAACACGTCTAGAGCACCTCCAAAGATGACATCGCATAGGGGGTTTGGCCCAAATATTCAATAATCGAATATTTCTGGGCGGCTCTGGCATTAGTATTGTGGGAAGAGTGATTTAGTACTCATTTCAAAATATGAGGCAGAGGTTCCAACTTTTCAATCTACAAGGGTGTTTCTGGGGGAGGAGGAAACTCTAGGCCTATAACATTTTGTGAAGAATCGTAATAACGAGATCGAGTGGCTACATCAATCTAAGACTTGACTATATTAATGCATAGATGGCCACCTTCATGTGTCAAGGGGTTTTGACTCCCACTTGACGCATTTATGGTGTTGGAGGTCCTCGAGGCCATATGTTGATTATGTGGAAACATGTTTGTTAGCACAATGGGTAGCTATGATAATAGCCTCGAGGCTTCCTTGATTTTCGGGCACAAGTGGGTAAGGTGATCATATTTACAAATCTTATAGGGAAACTTAACCTTTCACTTCTCTTTCTTTCCCTCACTAGCATTATTATTTGATTTATCATTATTAGTGATGTCCGTGGCTTTATTATTATTTTTCCCACCCTTACGATTATTACCTCATCCTTTCTTCTTAATCCCTTCTGGCTTTTGGTTACCATTTGGGTTAGAAAAAGACTATACAAAATGCACATCCACCGACTAGGTGGTGGTGGAGGACAAAGTCGAAGCTTGTCCTACTACAGGTTGGCTTAGAGACAAATATTTCAATTAGTTTGTCACCAAGACTATAGTCTTCACATTTGCGGAGCCTGTGATGCCATCAACATGAGGCCCGGGATTTTGTCTAGGATCGTAGTTTGATTGCGATGCATCGGCGTGAATTTCATAAAGCATCCTAGATTGAGCATATATGAGGTCCAATTGATGGGCTTTGAATATGGCTTCTTCCTCAAATGTTACTCCGAATGTAGAGACATCCTTCGAAATATAAGGAAACAAATACTTAAGGAACAATTCCAACATAAACTATGGAGGAATGTAGGCTTTAATCAACCTCTTCCATCTACGCCACTCCTAGATATGATTGAATATATGTGTGGCTTTATCTTGGAGAAGGGTCAACAAAAATTCTAGGCTAGCATCATAATGAACCGGTAATTGGAAGTGATTAATAAAAACCAATATCATCTGATTGAAAGTTCCATATGTTCCCCTCGGTAGCTCAATGTACCATTTTGTGGTGACCCCCGTGAGGGTATAATGAAATACCCTCAAATGAATAGAATCATCGTTTATGGAGTTAGATGAGCACCATATATGAAAAGTAGTCACATGATCACTCGGTTCTTCATCATTCTTTCCCTCGAATTTTGGAATGCCCAAAGGAAACTTGGTGGGGACGGGGGGACAATAAGGATCGTGATGCACATGGTCATTCATTAATTTTGACAAATATGGCATATTTAGCGTGGCCAGAAAAGGGAGTCGGGGTTACGGCGTCTGAGCCCATGCTCCCAGGAAGAATGAGGTTGAGGGATTGCAGACCATCCAGGGTTCTAGTATATACCATGGCCCTATCCAGTAGGATAGTAACCTCCTCCAAATTGATTCATGAAAGGTTGTAAGGGAACCATACCCACAGAAGTGGCATGATAAGGATTATAAATGTTTCCCCCGGATGAAGGAACTTGGTGCTAGGGGTTTCCCATGCTGTGAAACTGCCTCCCTGTGGATAGAACACTAGAGGACAGAGGGGGTTTCTCCATAATAAACGCGTTCATCAAAACCGACGTGGACGAAGAGGGAATGAACGAAGGAATATAGGAAGTAAATTGACTGCCCATTTGAGCACTCCATCCTGGAGCACTAGAGCTAGGATTAGGCCTGGAGGAAGGAGGATTACAACCTCCAACTATAGGATTCTCTTGGGGAATATGACCTCCACCAAATGAGAAAGGAAAATAAGGAGGTGTCATTCCCCCAGACCCAAAACTAGGATTCACATTAGCCTTTGAAACAGAGGATGAGAGTTTTGAAGTCATGTCGGGCATACCAAATAAAAAGGGATTAGAGTCCAAAGGTATTGACTGAGAATCATGATTTTTTATACCGAAAAGAGAGCTGAAAGGGTTCGTTCCCCTAGGTCGAGTAGAACTCACGGGTTGGGTAGCACTAGATGAGGGGGCCCCAGGAACCCACACCGTTGAGGTTGAGGGAGTTGAGTGGATCCCACTAATCATAGAAGAGAAGGGAGTTGAAGGACTTCTCAAGACATTCATATATGACTCAGTACTTATAGTTGGATGATCAAAATTCTGGGAGGTGGGGATATATGTACCACGCTTATTAACTCTACACCTTTTAGAAGGAGGCTTCGGTAAATGATCAAGACATGGTGGTAACTTCAACAGATGAAGATACTGACGCAGAGTCTAGTCTTTCTCCACGATGACTCAAAAATTGAGATATAAAACAAAATCCTAAGGCCAACTAATAATCATAGAGAACACCAAAATAAAGCAAAAAGGCCAATGCACACAAATAGGATATAATTGTTGAAAAGGGGCCTTCCGAACTAAATTAGGTATGCCTCACCCAAGAGGGGCCTAAGACTCCCTAACAATAGAGTGGAGGTATCAGAATTAGTTATAAGGGCCCTCATGGGATTAACAGTGCAGTTGGTCAGATCCCCCTAAAGAAGTAATCCTCCATAAAGGTTATGTGTTGTCTAACCCTTATCTGACTCAGGGTACTTGCAGAATAACCCTTGCAAGTAACCTATGTGTCTACCTATGTCAAGAAACTAGAGTCACCATGATATAACCAATGCGTAGGTGAGCATTCGCAAGTATAGTCCACTGTATGGGCAGCATAGCAAACCTAAAATCTAGAAAGAACTGCCTCTCATGGAGGTAAAGGTACTGACAAGACTCCCAAATACGAACAGAATCCCAGAAATATCTCTAACTCTAGGAAGGTATTAGAGGGCTATTTATGCAACCAACTTTGTGCGACCTCATGCTTAACTTCGATGAGAGCGGAGCCTCCTGATGTCACCAATTACACAATTGGTTTTACCACTCCCTGGTCAAACACATACATTGAGTTTAATAGCCTTAGAGAATTTTACTCACAAAATCTTATTCCAAGGCCCTAGATCCTATACTTGTTTGTGTACCCTAAAAAATAAAATCATTTCTAATCAATTATAATTAATCAACGTCAATTTTAATGGCTTCTTCTTACTCAATAGGTGCTCTCGTGAAATTCATGGTATTATCACTCAGCATATAAAAGAAGCAAATATAAAACACTGCTAAGTACTAGTCTTGAATTTCAAAGAGATGGTATGATTCTAAATGCAATTTTTCCAATGCAATCTCTACATTTTCAATGAAGTGCAATCTTTCCAAATGCGTCAAAATCAATGCAAAGTAATCAAAAGAGAAAATTCCATAAGTACAATACAAGTAAGCAAATATTTTTGTATTTTTGATATAATGAAAAGAAAATTCAAGGATTGAATAACAATCTCACAGGCAGGCCCTACTGCAAGCAAAAAGAGACAAGTGAAGCAAGATACCAAGAAGTGACGACTCAGACCAATATGCAAGGACAACGAATGAAAAAGATGACAAGAAAGAAGTTCGCCCAAAAATTCAACACTAAAAAGGTTTCTTATCACTCTGTAGGCACTTAACAGTCAGAATAGGAACCCAAGAAGACTCAACAACCAACAAAACTCACCCAGCAAACACCAAACTAAGGCAGCAAGACTTAAGAGATGGTGTAAGTGATTGTTTTAGCAACAAGTGCATATATACGCTCCCTAAAGGAAGACAGCTCGCGTATGTACGCGTCTGTCAAGGGAAATATCGCTTATACCAAGAAAAACACTGCAAGGGAAAGGGTTAAGCCAAGAAACTTAGATGCAAGGAAAAATAAGGCTGTCAAGAAACATGTGACAAGGAAACTCAGGAAAACAAAGATCAAATCAAGGAGAAAAACACTAAAAACCCCAAAAAAGGAGATCTCCCCAGTGGAATGAACAATTATGTTATGAGTAAAATCTCTCTATGGCTAGGGGTAAACCACAACAGATGGAACGACACCCAAAAATAAACTCTAATCTCAAGTATGATATATAAATGAAATGTTAACAAAACAAGGCTAAAATCCTACATCGTTCGGTCATTTGAAGAAGACCACTGTTGAGCACGCAACCCAAATCTTTATACCTACAACTTTTCCTCAACAACCAACATACGCAAGGAATATCTTGGGGTCTGAACACAAGAAGTTCAAAATTTCAAGGAAAAAGGGATGCAGACTCAATATGAAGTGAAATTTCTCCAGAGTGTCTTTGCTCTCAAAGTTGAAATGTTGAATATCTTCAAGGCTTGGATATGGCAAGAAAAGGCATGGCATGGCATGACAAAGCATGGCATGATATGGAAAGGCATGACATGTCATGTCATGGCAAGGAAAGGAAAGGTAATACAAGGAAAGGGAAGACAAAGCAAGGCATGGAAATGCATGTCAAGGTAAGGAATGTTAAGGAAATGCAATGCATGGCATAGAATGGCATGACAAGGAAAGGCATGACATGGCATGGAAAGGAAAGTAAATACAAGGAAAGGAAAGACAAGGCATATCCAGGAAAAGCATGGCAAGCCATTTCAAGGAAAGGAAAGGCATGTAAAGGGAAGGAAATGCAAGGAAAGGTATGACAACACATGGAAAAGCATGGCAAGGAAAGAAAAGGCATGGAAAGGAAAGGCAAGGCATTGCAAGGAAAGGCATGAAAATGCATGAAAAACATGGCAAGGAAAGACAAGGCATGGCATGGCATGGAAAGGAAAGACAAGGCATGGAAAGGCATGACAAGGATATTTCTTTAGACTTTGAGACATTATTGATAGATAAGCCAACCATGATCTATTTCAAACAATTCTTTGCATGCAAAACAAAACAATAGATTCTGGATTATTATGTGTTCCTAAGGACTTCAGTGATCAAGGATTCCCCAGATCTATAGATCCGAGCAAGAAAAACCAAGAAAAACTCCTAAAAAAACAAAATTTGGGGGGGTGACGTTAGTTAAACACTGGCAACCAGAGTCATGATGCCCTTTTAGCCACTATAACTAGTGGCATGCCACTTGTTGCATGAGTCTAAATAGAAGAAGTCTTCAAAAGTGGCCAAAACTCATGGTAAAAGTAATCGTTAGGGAATACTTTTGTGTGGAAGTGTTCCTAGACCTAATGAAGACCTATTCATTTCTGAAATATAAGAGAAGAAGACATATAGACTAGTTAAATCTCAAAATATATTCAAGGAAAACATAATCATATATAGCACAAAATGGAGAGGGTTTGTACTTAAGCTTATGTAATAGAAATTACAATTGATAGCTAAAATGTATAACAATTTTTTTATAATCTTTACTAACGTTTATTAGAATTCTTGAATGTTTTACATCATTGGAATGACATCTTAGTTATAACTTATTTGAAATTTTATTATCGTGTGTGCACTTTGATATGATGTAATATGATTATTGTTTCATTGCATATCTTGTAATATTAGATATATAACAGAGAAATTAATTATTGCATGAAATAAATAATAACTTTTCATTTTAAATGTTTTTTTGCAAAACAAGGATCTTCCAAAAGATCTGGATAATCCTCATCAAACAGATCCAGATGATGTTGGGTCCGGTGTTGAGATGGTAGATGATGCTCATGCTGACACAGATACAGATGATAGCGAGGTTGACAAGGATGATGATGATCAGGATGATCATGATCATGATGGTGATGATGATGATGAGGCAGTTTCTAGTAGAAACTAGTGACATTCATGATCATATAAATTGCATCATGGATCATTTTTTATATATTGTTATAATTCCTCTTTTCATGTTTATTATCATATGTATCATTTTCACGGCCTCCAATACCATATTATTGAGTTGAATTATTTTGACATGTATCATTTTAACTTATATCATTTGGACACGATGTATCGTATTGACTTGTATCATTTTGTCTTACATAATTTATCATTTTTATTTATATCATTTGTACATGATGTATCATTTTGACTTATGTCGACTGTTGGACATGTATCATTTTCACATGTTATTGATCTACTCGAATATTTGACTTTCACTTGTTTTAGTTATATATGATGATGATCTTATCATTATTGACTCGTCAATTTTTATATATTGAAAGTGGTTACTGATTTTTGGATGCATATTTATTACGTATGATGTTTTTGATTTATTGCTCATGATGGATGTTGTCAAATTCACTTAAATTATAGATATTTGAGTCACTTGTTTTAATTATAAATGATGATCATGTTATAATAATTATCTTGTTATTTTATATATAATGGATGGTGTAGATTCTATTTTGATGGAGATTTAATAAGTATAATGATGTTGTTAATTTGTATGGATGTTTGTTTCCCTAAAAATTATTTATAAATGTTATCCTATAAAATATTTCAAATTCATTTATATGACTTACTGTATAATCATATAATTTATTTAAGAGACATGATATATTTAACTAATTAAATTGAAATAAAACATATTAAATTAATAATTGTAAGCAAAACAAGAAGCTTTTTTGGAAGAAAAAAGGAAGCAACAATGGAAGCCAAATTGGAAGCAAAATTAGAAGCCACACTAGAAATAAAAATGGAAGCAAAACTGGAAGCCAAACCAGAAGAAAAAACTGGAAGCAAAATGGGAAGCAAAACTAGAAGTAAAACTAGATGTAAAACTAGAAGCCAAACCAGAAGCCAAACTGGAAGAAAAAATGGAAGCCATATTAGAAGAAAAATTGGACGTAAAACTGGAAGCCAAATAAAATCCAACCTGGAAAAAAAATTGGAAGGAATATTAGGAGCAAAATTGGAAGAAACATCTGGCGCTACTCCTATCACTATTCCCGGTGCTAATTCTGATGTCATTTCCGGTCCCATTCTTGACTCTAAACCTCGCGTTATTCCTGGTGCTATTTTCCCAACACTAAATCTAGCGGAATTATAAACAATCCATATTGCACCCAGTTTTGAGACTGAAAAGATGTCCAATTCATGAACTTAAATACACCAAATTCCGGAACTATTTTAGGCGTTAATTGCATGTTTTGTTGTAGTGGTTATTAACCCAAAATAATGCTCATAGGGTTGAGAAATAAATGATAAGTGTGGAAATGAGAATGATAACTCAACTTCAAAATGGAGATGGTAGTAAAAAGAGAAGATTTCCAGACTGTCTAAACAAAAGGAACAATTTCCCTATGTTGATACTTTTCCAAGAACGTAGAAATATAGTACCTTGTAAAAAAAATTAGTATAGGGGGAACCCACTTAAAATATCTCCTGAATAAGATATTTTAAATGGGATGTTGTGGGGAAGCCACAACAAAGCTATCAAATTTGTAAAATTGGATATAGACTTGGTCCTCGAAATAATCAAACTCATCTTTGTTCTGTTTGATTTTGTCCTACAGTTCTTGGGTGCAAGTGGTGGCCATTTGGAAATTTGAGGTACCTAGGATGGGGAATGGGTCCATTGAAAAAACATGGATAAGTGATATATATCAATGCAATCATGATGACAATGGAAATCCAATGGGATAGGTGTCAAAGAAGGGTCCCAAGAAGGGTGGGTGGGACCAAATAAAAATAAAAAAAAAATACTATAAGTGATAGCTACCATGGTGATCAGGGTGAAAATGGGAAAGGTCCCAAATAAGGGTGTCGGGAAGGGGTTCGGTTCCATGAAAAAATTAAAATTAAAAATTATAGGTACCACGATGATCAAGGCTTAGAGAGGAATACAATGGGATAGGTCCTGATTAAGGGTGTCAGTGGGAAGAAGACTGCAATGAGGAATTGCCCAAATTTTTAACAAGAAAAATTGTGTAGAATTTTCACAACCGGAATGTAGGAGGTAGGGTTGCATGGTAATAGATCTATTTTTTAATTCCTTTTCTATTTTGTTCCTTTCCCAAGAGTTAAGGTTTTCAAGGTTCCTATAGACAAGGGTTTTCCCTGTGCTATATCTCTTTGATATACGTGCGAGATCAAATAGTAGTACTCAGCCCAATATCTCAGGGAACCAACTAAGGAGGCTCGATTGTACCCTTATTCGTACTACCTAATTACCTAGAGAGTATCTTCCTGAGATTTGTTCTCAGTGTCACTATAGAAATCAGGTTGTCGATCGATTGATCTAGATTTGGTTTCAAAAGACCTAGGGAACTCTCGATATACCTAATGGTACATGGGAGTGATGGCCAAGTACAAATTATTTTTGATGTGGTACTACTCAAAGGGGTACCAATAGGGGTTATAAAGGTTTCCAACAAGGTGAAACATTTGTTTCTAAGTAACCCTATGAAACCCTCTCTATTTCCTATGTATATTCTTCCCCAACCACAATTTTACCCGTTGAGTGATAGATCTTTGTGCTTTAAAGACGTCGATGGTACACATGTCTATCGAGAAAAAAAAATCCCACAGTTTCTGCATAGGAAAGTGCTCTTATATGAATTTTTAGGTATGTATTATAATAAGCAAATAACATAAATATTGCAACAAATACCAACATAACAACAAAAATTTAGAGAACCACAACACCAAAATTGATACCTTTATTGATAGAAAGCAATGTTCACTTGCCTCTTCGAGAGGGAAACCTCCAACAGAGTAGTGCTCTATTACATTAATTATCAAGACAAGACTTTATCATGCCTCCTAATCTTATTTATACTAATTCTATCTTCTAAAGAGCATTCTAGAGGAAGATCTTTCTAGAAGTGGAAGCTTTTATTAAGTCTTCTTGTACTAGACTTGTTCACATTATTAAATAGGTTGTATTAACTAATGTTGGGCTTTATTACATGTAAAATATATTATTATACCTATGTGATGGGTTAGGGAGGTTAGATCCCTAACACATGTAGTCTCTTCATCTTGCACTTTGACGGACCTGGGTGAATCAAGAGAAAATTGAATGTTGCATTGTCCCTATTTTACTTGAAAGAAACTTTCATTTCAAACACTTTCACTTACAATATTTTCAAATTTTTCTCACTATATTTCTATTAAGTGAGCATAAACACCACTTCACATACATTCTCACTTTGTAAAAAATCTATAAATTGATTGACCAACCAAGTGAAGACATTTAGAAATGACCACATCATACAATCACTTAAGATCTAATCCACTTGTTAACCAGTATTTTCACTCTAAATCAACACCATAATTAATTGGTTAAATCAACCATTTCAAATTACTATCTTATGACTCCCACACCAACATCAATTCGTGAGAGTGTGGTGAACACAAAGTTGTCTATTTTCACAAATAACATGCACATTTAGATTAGGCTAAGATCTTGGAGGTAGATGGTCCAAAAAATGCTCCAAGATCATCAATATTTGAGAGTAGAAGTTTACTATTATGAGGAGAGGTATCCTTGAGAAGAGAAAGTGAGTTTGGGGGTGCACCTTTAAATATAGGTATTAAATACTATGTCAAATTATGAATGTGTGATATTTCCATTCATGGCACTTTGCACACAATTAACCCATGACTCTACACCCCCAAGTTTAATACTAGTGAAGAGGTAACTTAGTGTCTAATTTTTAAGATCCACCCAATTCACTTACTTGGGGATTATGAGTGGTACTTGAGAAAGATAGTGCATCGCCCCCTTGTATTTCATCACCTTAGGTACAGGTTAGCATAACTAGTTTCTTTCTTATCTTCACTTTGGAAACCTATCATATCTCATCCCTATTGGTGTAAAGTCATTTGGAATATCCCTCTTTTCTGGATATGCTCACAACTTTATAATGTGTCTTTATATGGTTAGGAGTGTGATTATTACATAGAGTAGACATTGCAAAACAATTAATTAATTATCACCTAGATCCACACCTAGTACATTCTAACTAGCTCCTAAATAAAACTACATCATGTTGAACATATTATTCTTGTAAAATTAAATTTTGGATTAGTAATTTCACTTATCTTCATGGTGAATTTCAGTGGTTTTAGACACTTTGATAGACTCGGAATTGTTGACCCTCGACACCTTGGCCTTTCCCATCATAGAAAAATCGATGGAGTAAACCCAAAATAAAGCATCGAAATAGGGGGCATCCTCATGATCTAGTCAACAATGATCCAATAAGGAGGGCCCACCCTCCTAAAATTATCCATGAAGTGAGGGTCCAACACATAATCATGAATAATATTCAACCAAAGTATAGGTTTTCCCTTCCAAAATGAGAAAGAAGTTGTACATGAGGCCTAAATTAAGGTACCTCATCAAGTGTGGAAGGTCCAAAAGGTAATATCCAACACAACCACTTGTAATAACTTGGTCCATACCTTGTAAACATATGGTCCATGTCCTCAACTATCTCAATAAACCCCACATGTGGTCCATGTGAGAGAATTAGGCACACAATATCATCCACCTAAGAAAGGGCACCCTCCTAAAGTAGTCCATTATTGACTAGATCATGAGGAATTTAGCTTCATTTGAGGGTGGTGAACCTTTACTTATTCCCCTTTTGAACCAACACATTTTGAATATACATCATCCTATATTTATTTTATGAGGGAACCCCTCCATACTTAGGTTTTATTGTATCAACTTGAGTATATTCCCATGGTTTCTTGTGTCTATTGTTCTAGCACATGGTATTGTATTTACCCATGAATTTCTACACATGATTCTAGAAGGGTTCCTCTCCCATATAAAGAATGATTTTCTCTCATTTGTAAACAGAATTTGGAGAATAAAAGATACACTTGACACATTTCTATTGCATTAATTGTTTGGCTTAATATTTTCTTGAGGAACGTTTTGTGAGGAATCTAGCAAGAGGGTTTTATTTGTAACAAGTGAAGATCGATTGATAAAGCTAGCAAGGAGCCACAAGATGAGTAAAGTGTTATAGTGAAGGAGATTCATAAGGTGAAGGTTTTCCTTATAGTACTTAGTATTATATATCTAGATTGAAGTATTGAGTTTGGAAAAGCTTCATTTTCTTTCCAACTCTTACCTCAAGATGGTGTATAGGTTTCTCTTTGCTACTTAAGTAGATGGTAACACACTCCTATCACCATCTAGATGTTGGACCACCATGACCTTCTTGGGGGAATTTTCTAGGTACACCCTAAATTTTCCTAGAATCCCAAAATTCTTTGCAAGAACCAAGCACCAAGGAGTATTAGCTAACCCCTTAGATCAATAAAATAAAGGCACTAGTCTTTTGTTTTCCTTTCTCTCACTTAAAATTTTAGTTTTAATTTCCTTTATTTGTTTTCAAGGAAATATAGGGTTTTAATTTGATCATATTCAAACCTATGTTGTCTTCCCCTTTAAGTCTTGAATTGAATGTCAAATCTAAATTAGGCTTAAATTTTGTTAAAGGAAAATGATTTATGAATTAAATAATGTGATGAAATTTTGTAAGCTATACCTACTCAACTTTGGAAGTTTACATCATCTCATAATAATCTTGAAAATATACATTAAAGTTTTTGCATTAAGTGATAAAACTAAAACTGACTCTAATCCTAACAATTTGGGATAAATTTTGAATATAGTTACAAGACATTATACAAGCAAACCTACTTCTTACTTGGCGATGCACTTCAAGTAGTAAAGGAATAATATGAAAGTTTGAATATTGACTTTGTCACACAAGGTATCATTCTATTCTACCATAACATGGCACTGATCATTACAAATTAACAAATTGACTCATAAATTGATAGAACAACCTAGTGTCTTTGAGTGGAACGATGTATATTTATGGCATTCTCTTTCATGGTTTAAAATTATGGCATAAGCACTTTGGTTGTTTCAACTATTACAAAATATGTGATCAAGGTTAGCTTATTTGACATTGATGGTCAACGTTAGTCAATGTTTGCCAACATTTTAACACATATGTGACCCTCAACCTCTCTTTTTACTAATCGATATGCAATATTGAAAAATGGCTTGATATTTTAAGCTAATGACTCTGTTTATAATCAATTTTTAACTCTTCATAAGGTTACTATTAATTGTTAATTGTTTGGCACTTTTCATTAGAAATTTTGAAAATATATGGTTTGCAAACATCCTTAATCACACTCATTTGAAGTATTTTCTGCCGAAACATCTTTTTACCACAATTCTTCTACTTAACTGAATACATGCATAGTGTTAGATACCTTAAATAATCGTTATTGACACATGTGAATGCTCATTGTTCTTTCAAATGTTCTAAATGCCCTGTGGATATCTAAATGTTTATGGTTTTTATCCCTCAATCACACATATGACATCAATGGTTAATATCCATTGGAATGATGATGGGTTTATGATCAATTGATGGCTCTTTAAACATTGTAGATAAGTGAAACATATCTCAAGTCTTTTATATCCTAAATTATCATAGTCTTGTAGCTCAACACTCACATATTTTGTTTCTCTTAAAATTGAAGCTAACATACAATATTTACACAATAGCTTGTGGATGTTCTTAGCACCTCTACATGGTGCTATGAATTGTTGGAACATTAAGAATTGATGGTTCATCACACATATTCTGGGTTCATTCAGTCGAGAGGTCGACCTACATATGGATATAGTAAATTGGGTGATCGAATAGCACACCACACCATTCGTTTGAGTAGTCGATGTGCATATCAGTTAGATAGTTGACTAGTAGTCGAAGATAGTTGGATGGTGGATTGACCAACCCAAAAATAAACTATAATTTGGATGCATAGGTGGTTGGGTTGAGTCTTGTCGATCCGACTCAAAATAACATATTTTTTGTAGTCAAATCTAATAGTTGATGGCTAAATGTGGACAAAATCTTCCGGATTCTATGAAAATCAGTTAGATATTGAGGCTATAAAAAGAGACCCCTTGGGTCATTATCAATCATAAAAATTGAGATTGTGTAATAGATCATACATATCAAGATGTAACATGCATCGTGATGCTATTATCATAGTGTTCTCTACTTAAGTGTTGTAACAGTGTTGTTGTACATTTGGTTGTCATTGATGTCAACCCTTGGAGAGTGATCTTGGATATTGATGTCAACCCTTAGAGATTGATTTAAAACCTTGGAGAGGTCCAGAGATGTTGGAAATTTGATTGAAATTTGTATGATAGAGATTGATGATGAGTTAGTTGGGTACATTTGATGTAGTCTACATGTAGCCCCGGAGGTGTGGTTATGGGACCTGAAGTTGGTTAAGGAATATGGACATGAAGGATAGTGAAATTTCACATAAGACTATCATAGATGGATATTACATGTCGTGCCATTTTCGGTGATATGTAGAATGCCACGTGGTTCCTCATGGTTAGTTAGATATGTCTTTGTAAAGTTGGAAGCCCCCAAGAATGGTCAATAAGTCCCTAGTTGGTTACAAGTCTTGGTGAAAGGGTAAAGTGGTTGTAACAGGAAACCCCTAAAATAAGGAAAGAGGTAACTTAGAAAAATTATAAATATACCTCAAGGATTCATTCACAAGAACACTCACACACTCATTCATTGATTATCTATCTTGTGAACTAGTGATATTTTTGATAAGGTTGTGACGACATATTTCTAAGGCAGCAAAGGAGTCTGAAAGAGAGAAATTTTTAGAGTTGCAAAAAACTGGAAACCCTATTTTTCTGAGGTTATACATGGGATGCATAAGGACAGGCTGCGTACATACACAAGATGCAAGAGGAAAGGTCATGTACATCTACAAGCTACAAGAGGACATGTCATGGATCTAAGGCAAAGCTTTGAAGAAGAATGGTTGGATGTGTTGCAGCAAGGTTTGATGGTACAACATGGTTGTTACAGGGTCTGAGATGGTATGCTTCATGTATTCATGAGTAAAGGTATGTATTTTATGTATTTTCTTGAGGCTTGTATCTTGGATGGTATGGCACATGCTTAAGGCATGTCTTGGAGACCCTTGATGGTACATGATTGCATATGGTTGAGGTGATATTGTTACATACTTGAGACATACTCTTGGTACATGGTATGTGGTTGTTATGGTTCATTGTTAGAGGAACATCTTTGTGATATTGGCATATACTTGAGGCTTATTCTATGGTACATGTCATGATTGAGAGTGATATGGTATATGGTTGAGACATATTTCATGGTATATGGTACATGGTATGGTACAGGTGTTGATGTACATTGTAGATGTACATGGTTGATACATGGTATGGTACATGACTGGTACTTGGTATACATGGTTGATGGTTGAGGCATATGGTACATATTGTGGTGCATGGTTGATGCATGGTTTGGTACAGGTGTTGGTGCATGGTTGATGCACTTGTTGAGGTATATGTTGTGGCACAGGTCGATGCATGGTGCATGGTAGAGGTTGATGCATGGTGCATGGTACAGTTTGGTACTTGGTTGAGACACATATCTTATGATGGTATGTTGGTGATATTGGTACATGCTTGGTAGAGGCATGTGTTGGTGATCTTGGACATATAGTTGAGAGGTTTGCTTGGTGTATGATCCATGTGAGAGGATATGTTTGGGTATCAGTGATGTGACAGGTTGAATAGGTTGGTCAGTGACATGTTGAATTTAGTGACAGGTTGATAGTGGCAGGTTACAAGTTGATGTGACAATGATTGTGGTAGTGACAGTTGGTCTACACTCATACTTCAGGGCGGTAGGACGAGGAAAGGAAAAGGGGTTGTAGCCTCCTTCTAGTTGGAGCCATAGAATCAGGGAGTTGGATCTTCCTTCAGGTTGGAGCCTCATAACTAGGTGGTTGTAGCCACCTTCTGGTCGGAGCCATAGAACCTAGGGTGTTGTAGCCTCCTTCTAGTTGGAGCCAGAGAATTCAGGGAGTTATAGCTTCCTTCAGGTTGGATCCTGTAAATAGGGGGTTGTAGCCTCCTTCCATTTTCAGCTGGAGAATTGGGACGTTGTTACTTCCTATGAATGAATTATTGATATATATATATAAGAAAGAATTTTGTGGTTTTCTCCCATTTGGGTTTCCACGTAAATAATGGTGTATTGTGTTCTTGATGGGATGTTGATGTGATGTTTCTCGTGATTACATGATTATGATATATATATGATACATTGATGACAAATTTTTGAACATTGTTGATAAAGTGAAAGAATATATATCGTGGTTAAAAGTGGTATAATGTTCTCATACTGATTCACCCCCCCCCCTCAGTATTCCAACAATTGGTTTCAAAGTGGGTTCCTTTAGGAAATAGTTTAACCACTAGAAGGAAGATCATGGAGCGCAACAATTTGTATAGGAATGGAATACCACAGTTTGATGGAAAGAACTATGCATTCTGAAGCAGAAGTATGAAAAAATATGTACAAGCACAGGAATTTGATGTTTGGAAATCAGTAGTATATGAATACAAAGATATGTCCACTCCTCCAATAGATAACAATGGAAAGAAACTCATTCAAAACAATTTGAGGGATAAAAATTCCATCCTTAATGGTTTGGTTGATTTAGTATATGTCAAGGTGATGCGTTGTGATTCTTAAAAGGATATATGGGACAAACTTCAGAATGTTTATGAAGGGGATGCCAAATTCAAAGGAGCCAAACTTAAAAATTACAGAGGTCAATTTGAACAACTAAAAATGAAAGAAGAGGAAGACATAGTAGCCTACTTTCTACGAGTTTATGAAATAGTGAATGATATTAAAGGTTTGGGAGAAGAAATAAAAGAACCAGTCATTGTTCAAAAGGTACTAAGGTCTCTACCAATGGGATTTGATCCAAATATTTCATCCCTAGAATAAAGAGAACACATGGGTACAATAAGCATGGATGAGCTACATGGAATATTTACAACTTATGAAATGTGGACAATACAAGAAAATCCATCCACAAAAGAAGAAGATTTTAAAGCATCCAAAAGGACAAAGAAGAAGAAAAAGCATGAATCAAAGCCTAACTACAGTTGTAGCGATGATTCAGATGAGGATGAAGAAATAGCCAACTTTGTAAGGAAGTTGAAGAGAGAGATTGAAAAGTACAAAGGTATGCTTCCCTTAAAATGTTTTAATTGTGGTAAAATTGGTCATTTTGCAAATAAGTGTCCTTATGCTAAGAAGTTAGATACTGATGAAGAAGAAGATCCCAAGAAAGAAAAGAAATATCAAAAGGGAAATATAAAAGGAATGTATTCATGAAAAATCTCTACTCAAGAGAAGACAGTTCTTCATCTAATGAAGATGATGAAAGTGATAGTGACTCGGAGAAATTAATCTTTATGGCTATGGAAAATAAGAAAAATGACGAATAAGTTGAAGTGGATCTTCAGGCAGAATTAATCAGTAATTTAACTGAGCTAAAGAAATAAAGGAAGAAAAACAAATCATTCAAAGAAGAAAACATCCACTCGAGAACCCTACTTGAAGAAGGAAAAATAAAGAAAGAAGTAATACGGATCGAGATGATAAAGAAAGAAAAAGAGTTTGAGAAGCTCTAAAAGGAAATCGTGACATTAAGAGTTGAAGTCAACAAGCTCAGCAAGAACTTGAAAAGTTCTCAAGTATTAGAAAACATTCTCAATAGTCGAAAGCCATACAGTGACAAATCCATACTAGGATACAAGACTGTTCATTTTGAGGAAGGTTCAAGCTCCATGACAAAAGAAATAGAAGAAAGGAGTTATGAAGAAGTTCTCAAAGGAAGGAATCATGGTCAACAAGAATAAAAAATGAATGAATACATAATATCTTCTACATTCAGGAAACAAAGGATCTTCAACCATGATGAAGAGATCCACAGAAGAGAATATCATGATCAAACAAGGTAGGAATTCAGAAGGACTACACAATAAAGAAGATCATTCACTCCCAGGTATGTAAATTTATTTTATGGTCATTGTTTTTATTGTACTAAATTTGGACATAAGGTTTCATATTGCAAGGCTTATGAAATAAATGTTCAAACAAGAAATGCATATGTGACTCCACATAATATTGAATGTTACAAATGACACAATTATGGACACATAACTCGAAATTGCAGAAGTGTGAAAGCCTCCCATGAAATAAAATAGTGATGACATATACACAAAGGCCTAGAAAAGAAGTGAAGAATAAGAAAAGCAGGTAAATGAAGAATAGGTCCAAGGTATCATACTTACAATATTTGCAGTAGCACAATATCATGATGAATTTACACGAAAAGAGGAAAGTGTCAAAATACAGGTAGAGGATAAAGAAGAAGATCTCAGAACTCAGGATCATGACAGAATTCAAAAAGAGAATGAAGAGGAAGATGTCTCCATAGATGAAGAATAATATTACTCTGCATCAATGCAGGTATTGTTCTAAGCCATCTGGATTGGCGACTCCCTGTAAACATGTACGTTGAACAGAGGGAGTTCATGAAGTAGCAGAGATAAATCAGAGAACCACCCTTCGATCAGTGGTTGCAGAGACAGATTTAGAGCAGTCAGATAACATAAGTACAAAGTAACAGTTTGATCATTTGATAAGTAGTGTTTCCACACAGGTGTCAGTTGGCAGTTACACAGGAAAAAGTTTATGATTGTATTGCATGTATGTATTTAGGTAGGGATATCTTCAGTACATATTGTTCCATACATGCAGAGTTTGATGAGAAGATAAATCAGATCAGTGGATATATTTGATTCGGTCTGATAAACAAGAACATGTGATGATCAGTTGTAGTATATTCAGGTGAATCCTTCATAATAATACAGTGACAGATGGGTCAAAATTCTGGACATTTGAGTAGCAGAGTTATGGTTAGTTTGTGACATGTGGAAAGAGATGGATTTGTGAGAGGCCTAGTAGGTACAAGAAACATGGGTCATATGAATAGCAGCATATTTACAATTGGAATTAGTTGGAATCGGTTGGTCACAAAAAGGAAAGCAGTGAAAGGTGTAGCAGAACAGGGAAAGATAAATTGTCAGCAGAAGTTATCTCATCAAAAGGAAATCATTGAATAATATGGTCAAGTGAACATGACAAGTAAATGAAGAAATCAAATTTTGAATGTTTTTTATATATTGCAGTGAAATTCAAGAGGAAGCACCAATGAAAAATAAACATCACTGGAAGAGAAGAAAGGAAACATATACAGGTAACCCTACATCTTATAGAAAATTCAAGGGAAGAACAATCATCAGAGAGAGAGATCCAGAAAAGAAGATTATTAGCATACAAACAGGGAGACATGCCCACAAGGGGAGATATTTTTTTTCCCATGATTGGTTAGAGCATGTATAGTATCAGGAGGATACATATCAACAGAGGGAGTTAACCTTTGGTCAAAGATTAAGAGAAAGAACAGAGGCATGAAGACAGGGATAACATCCCCAAGAGGAGATACCCTTTTCCATTGATGTCAAAGGGGGAGAGATAGAAACATTGATAAGGATCAATGATCATAGGGGGAGCATGAGAATAAGTGTTTATGTTGGAGAAATTTATATTTTCGACACACTAGTTCAGTGGGAGTTAACTGACTAGTTCTATTTTAGACTTTCTATTTTTACCATCACTATTATGCATGCATGCATTCCTAAGGAAAGCTAACTGCTTGATTGCTTTTCTTAATTATGGAATGGTTTTCCCTATATATGAGTGTATTCCACTCATTCATTGTATCATATTGATCATGATCTATATATCAATCATCAGCTCATTAGAGTAGTGGGAATATATTTTCTCATTCTTCCATATTGAATCTCTCTTCCTTTATTGATAATCTTTGTTTGTACTTTGTTTAGCTAGATCTCCTATGCAGGTTTCCATGAAACACTAACATGGTATTGGAGCTATGTTGCTTGGAGCAAGCTAGACAAGACAAAGAATAAGGAAAATCGGGGTTTCGGCGAGCTAAATCTGTAGTTGTACCTTTCATCAGTTATTCCTCCCAAAATATTATGTTTTGGAGGAAACAATCCGAGAGGAAGGTAAATCGATCCATTTGGGAAGTGGGTTTTCAACCGTTTGGCGAGAGCCTCCTGAAACTGATACGAATCTGTGGTTGTACCTTTCTACATTCATTGCTCCCAAAATATTAGGTTTTGGAGGAAACGGCTTGCTAGGAAAGTAAATCGGCCCATTTTGGAAGTGGGTTTTCAACCGTTTGGTGAGATTCTTCACTGTTTTCTCATAACATAAGTCGCAAGATCATCTCCTGAAACTGATACGAATTTTCACTTAAAGTGCCCTTTCTGTCGTGATTTCTTAATTTTTCACTTACAGATTGAGAGTAAATTTTTAGGGGTTCTTAAAAATAGTGGGAGATATGGATACGAAAATTTTTATACAATCAAACTTGGAGGTAATCCTCACACCATACAATTATTTTTATTGGAAGCCCAAGGCAGAATTCCAACTCAGAAGGAAAGGATTGTATAATTTGACGATGGCAACAGAAACATAACCTACATTATCGATTGAGAATATGAGATGGGAGAACCGTAAGGATGAGGCCACATGACTACTTCTTGAGTTAATATCCACTAATTTATGGTTTCATGTTGTTGCATGCAAGACTCCAAACGAGATCTGGACCACCCTGGAAGGACTCTTTGGAAAGCAGGATGAGATGCGAGGTCATATGTTTGAGGTAGAGTTGAATACCTTAGACCCTAAAAGTTTTGATAATATACAAGATTTATTTACTAAATTTAAATCTTTGCTATTGAGCTTGGGTGAATGTGGTATTGATAATTCTACATAAGAGAAAAAACTTATTCAAACAATCTTGGCCAAGCTAAGACCAAAATATGTTGTATATGTCTCCAATTTCCATTCTGGCAGATGTCTTTTTGGAACAAATTGGAAAATGCCTACATTGCTCAATTCATTGAGTCTCTCACACAAGAGCAGAAAAAAATCATAAAAACGGGCCTCATGAAAGATCCCAAAGCACATGCACTCACCATGCATAATGGAAAAGGGTCATCCAAACAGAACAGGAAAGAGGGATATTCAAAACCCTTTAATGATTCTTCAAGTTCCAAAGACTCTTTGGATTCCAAGAAGAAGAAGAAGGGAAAGTAGTGCACTTACTACAATAAACCGAATCATGAAGAATCTACATGCATGAAGAAACAGATCGATCTTATGGCACAGGCACTTTAGCAGAACAACCTTGGAAACTTCATTCCAAAGGGAGTCAAGAAGCATAAGGAAGAAGATCTTGCTCCTAAGAAAGGTAATCATCATGCTATGGTTGCAATTAATTCCTCGTCTGATTCATGGATTATAGATTCCGGTGCATCCCATCCTATGGTAGCGAAAGAGGAAGTTTTCTCTTCCTTGAGTCCATGCTCAAGATCCCCTATTCTCATAGGGGATGATACTCCAGTAGCAGTAGTAGGAGAAGGGAGAGTGGAACTCCACAATGGCAGTTTTGAGAATATTTTACATGTTCCAAATCTTTCTATGAATCTGCTCTCAGTTTATCAAATCGCTAAGAACAGTAAAAAGGTTGAATATACATCTAATTCAGTTTTAGTAATTGACATGCATGACAATTCCATCATTTCAATTGGTGAGGTGGATCACAAGTCAAGGTTGTATAAATTCACTAAGTTTTCTGACGATGACTCCTCTATTCTACTTACACATAAGGAGAGTACTCTGCATGCACCTCCAGTGTAACATGCATATACTCTTGTTCTTCGATCAGTTTTAGACATCAAGGATGATTCCATACACTCAGATTATGTACATGGAAATAAGAAGGTAGTACAACCAGATAAGAAGCCAACGTCGAAGCTTCAACAGATGCCCAAGAAGGCACATACCACACTTCGGGCACTAGGCAACCTTGCAGGGAATCCATTGGATTTGCGGATGACTCGATCTTAGCATGAGGAGCCTTCTCATGTACTTTCAGCTTCAGAACTTGTGATGCCCATGCATTGCTATATGGTTCAATCTATTGATCCACATAACTACAATAGGGTTGTGGGAAATCCATTATGGCAAGCAACCATGCAGAAGGAGTATGACTCACTCCTACATAACTAGACTTGGAATCTGGTTCCACTTCCACCAGAAAGGAATATTTTCAGGTGCATATGGGTCCATAGGATCAAGAGGTACAAGGCCTGATAGGTTGCCTAAGGACTTCATCAGATCCATAAAGAGTTCTACATCTTCACGAAGACTTTTTGTAAGCAGGAGTTTCAGACTTTGCGGGATCGTCTTGCAGTGAAGAACATAGTTGCCTAGCAGTTTTCATCTTCTTCTTTTGATACGTTATCTTTTGAGGGGGGTTTTGTTCCCATGTGGTTTTCCCTCTTTTCTCACTTTTATTTAGTGTTCATTAGTTGCATTGTACATGAGTACCTAAAATGGCCTAGTAGCCAGGACTCATTTTTTACTCCATAGTGATGTTCAGGGGGGGTGTTGGAGAAATTTATATTTTCGACACACTAGTTCAGTGGGAGTTAACTAACTAGTTCTATTTTAGACTTTCTATTTTTACCATCACTATTATGCATGCATGCATTCCTATGGAAAACTAACTGCTTGATTGTTTTTCTTAATTATGGAATGTTTTTCCCTATATATGAGTGTATTCCACTCATTCATTGTATCATATTGATCATGATTTATGTATCAATCATCAGCTCATTGGAGTAGTGTGAATATATTTTCTCATTCTTCCATATTGAATCTCTCTTCCTTTCTTGATAAGATTTGTTTGTACTTTCTTTAGCTAGATATCCTGTGCAGTTTTCCATGAAACACTAATAGTTTCCATGTCTAAGTGTTTCCATCAATGTTGGTGTTGCCATCAATGTCAAAGGGGGATATTGTTGGACAGTTGGTTTGGATAGTTGGTTGTCAATGATGTCAACCCTTGGAGAGTGATCTTGGAGATTGATGTCAACCCTTAGAGATTGATGTAAACCCTTGGATAGGTCCAGAGATGTTGGATAGTTGATTGAAATTTGTATGATTGATATTTATGATGAGTTAGTTGGGTACATTTGATGTAGTCTACATGTAGCCCCGTAGGTGTTGTTATGGGACCCGAAGTTGATTAAGGAATATGGACATGAAGGACAATGAAATTGTAGATAATATTATCATATATGGATAGTACACGTCGTTTCATTTTTGGTGATATGTGGAATACCACGTGGTTCCTCATGGTTAGAAAGATATGGCCTTGTAAAGTTGGAAGCCCCCAAGAATGGTCAAGAAGACCCTAGTTGGTTACAAGTCTTGGTGAAAGGGTAAAGTGGTTGTAACAAGAAACCCCTAAAATAAGGAAAGAGGTTACTTAGAAAAAGTATAAATATACCTCAAGGAGTCATTCACAATTCACTCACACACTCATTCATTGATTATCTATCTTGTGAACTAGTGATCTTTTTGTTAAGGTAGTGACGACACATTTCTGAGGTAGTGGAGTCTGATGGAGCGAAAGTTTCAGAGTTGCAGAAAACTGGAAACCCTAGTTTTCTGAGGTTATATGCAGGATGCATAAGGATAGGCCACGTAAATACATGATATGCAAGAGGAAAGGTTGCATACATCCGCAAGTTGCAGGAGGACAAATCGTGGATCTAAGGCAAAGCTTTGAAAAAGAATGGTTGGATGAGTTGCAACAAGGTTTGATGGTACAACAAAGTTGTTACAAGGTTTGAGATGGTATGCTTTAGGTATTCGTGAGTAAAGGTATGTATTTTATGTATATTCTTGAAGCTTGTATCTTGGATGGTATGGCACATGCTTAAGGCATGTATTGGAGGCCATTGATGGTACATGAATGCATATGGTTGAGGTGATATTGTTTCATGATTGATACATACTCTTGGTACTTGGTATACGGTTGTTATGGTTCATTGTTAGAGGAACATCTTTGTGATATTGGAATATACTTGAGGCTTATCTTATGGTACATGTCATGATTGAGAGTGATATGGTATATGGTTTAGACACATTTCATGGTATATGGTATATTGATCGAGGAGGATCTCCACACATGGAACTATTACTTTGCATACCATGAAAAAGATCATTAAAATGCTAATTAATGATAGGTGGAAAAGAATAATTAATTAATCATGAATGATTTAATTGTAATAAATCATTAATACTTGAAGAAAGTTGGAAAATTTCATGTATTATTCATTTAATTGTAAAAAAAGGAAATTAGTTATGAGAATACAACTCACAAATTAGTTTCCTAATTTTAAGGTGGAAAAGAAGAGGAATACTTGGAGTGAGTGGAAATCTCACGTATTATTTGTAAAAATGGGAAATTAGTTTTATGTGAGAATCCAAATCACAAATTAGTTTCTTAATTTTAAGAGGAAAATAGTTTTATGTGAGAATCCAAATCACAAATTAGTTTCCTAATTTTAAGAGGAAATTAGTTTCCTAGTCTTAAGGAGGAAGTTAAGGGTCTCATGAGTTGATTTGGACTCTTCCTCACTTTATTACAAGTGGATTCCTAGTCTCAAGGAAGAAGTTAAGGGTCTTTCTTATTTTTGTCCTTGGGTAGGTACTAGATCCTAAATTCATGGATCTTGTATTTTTGGATTATGGAGCTAGGAAAAATTATTTAAACCCCTTTGTTATCACTGAAATTTCGTCCGCACAGGGCGACAAGAACTCCGCATCGTCAGCACAGAAAAAGAGGCATTCATAGCACAAGGATTAATTCCACAGCACAGCAAAAGGGTCAAAACTATGCAAAATGGCCAAAAAATTACAAAGCGCTATGCACCCACGGGGCGCGCGCGCGCGCGCTCACAACATCTTCGTACTTGGAGCGCATATGCGCGGCTGTGGGGTGAAAAACCCGTGCACCTGCCAAACGGCGCATTTATGAAACTGGTCGGCCTCCCAACCACTAATGGATCGGCTCCCAAGTCGATTTGACATCAAATCCGAGCTCAATCTACATGGGGAGGCTGGTCAAAGACCTAATTGTGCCCTAAAGAGCCCCTTTTCACATTCAAA